>VWYK01082972.1:0-27749 GCA_013399775.1 Semnornis frantzii | reverse complement strand
CCCAAAACTGAAAGCAGTGCTCAGGATGGGCACTCACCAGGGCAGAGCTGAGGGGGAGGAGAGCCTGCCTTGGTCTGCTGGACACCCTCAGAAAATTGCTTGGCTTGGAAAAGACCTCTAAGATCACTGAGTCCAACCATCAATCTCAGACCACTATGGCCATTGAACCACATCCTGATGTGTTGTCACCAACACTGCTGTAAGAACAGGAGGTGAATCCATTTCAGCCAGTGAACGTGGGTGATGGGAGAGGCTGAGGTGGGGACCAGGAGGAGAGAAACAGGGGTGTCCATGTTGTGTGTAGCTGGGGCACAGAGCTATCTGATTTATCTGACCCTTGTCATGGAGACATGGTGTGAGCCTGGGAAGAAAAACAGATGGACACTTGATCTTCTCTCCAGAGCTGCTGTCTGCACTCTGGGGTGGGTAGGTGAAGGTGACATGCTGGTAAGGTTAGGCCAGCAGAAGCCTGGTGGCCTGCCTGCTGATACTCCCCAGTACTGTATCAGGGAATACAGAGATATTGTTCTGAAGCCATATTTGACTCTCCATCACATGGCCATTAGTGTATTAGCCTCTCCATCTCTGAAATCCTAGCCTTGTGCTACAGACAATCAACATGCCCCAACACATCACCCCAGAGAGGGGAGCAAGCAAAACCACCACCAGAGCCCAAATTAAACTGCAAATGTCCACTCTGGCTCTCTTACAAAGCTCCTCCTTTACCCCATGCCCATATTTTGCTGCCCCATGCCATGATCTTACTCACAGCAACCAACAGGCTCATGTCTGGACACATGACAGTTGCCTCATGACACTTGGACTTGGTAGGACCCCTGGGGCTAATGAAATGTCTTAACTGGAAGGCTTTGGCCATCTGCACATCTCCTCCTGCTCACATAGGGACACAAAGTCCCCAAGAAGAAAAGAAGGACACGGTGGAGGCTGAGAGTCAGGAGGAGCTCAGTGCCTACCAGGAGATGACACCAAAGGAAGCTGCTGATGTGTTGAAGCTGATGGAGGAGTACAAGCCCCTTGTGAACAACTCTGTGGCCTTTGCAGAGCAGCTAAGCAATGATCTCCATGTGCTGAATGAGGTAAGGGGGCCAAGAGCTGTGAGTCAACCACAGAGAAGGTGCCTGGTGTGTAGGGGCACTGGGCTGTGTCTCTGGGCATCACCAGCTCTTTCCTTTGCTGTGAGCACTTGATCTGAGAGAAGAGCATCATATTGTGTCTCCTCAGTGCAGCTGGTGAGTGACCAGCCCACTGTCCACAGCCACAGCTGTGGAGAAGGATGTGGAGCATGGGGGTTATAACTTCTGGGGGCAGCATGGGCATAGGTGAGGGTCTAACTGTGGGGCAAAGTGAATTTGGGTGATCTGGATGAGAAATGAGACAGGGCAGCTCCAGGAGCTCCCTCACACTGTGTAAAATGTGTCCCTCACAGCGTGAGTTAGGACCATCATTACTGCAGCCACCAGTGGAGGTTTGTCTTAGGGATGTTGGCTGTGGCCCAGAGCCCTGTGTCTGTGAGCAGTGCCTCCAGCCAGGTCAGAGGTCAGCAGTGATCCTGAGCAATCCCACAGCCTCATCTTCCTCTGGGAGTGCTCTGCAGGAACTGTCCTGAGGGAGAGAGGCAGTGATGATGCTGTCTGCCTTCCTCTCCATTTCTTCTGCTGTGCCCTGGGGGGGGGTTGGGTATTAGTCCCTTAGACACCTCTGGACTCTGAGAGCTCCCCAGNTACAGAAATATACAAGGTAAAGGTAATACAGACACACAACACCCCTCCCAGAAATCAGAGACCCCAGGAGGGGCTCCCAACCACCCTTCCACCTTCTCCCCTGCCCCACACCTTACCCCAAGGTTTTGGAGAATCAGCTGGAGGGGGATTAGAAGAAAAGTGGTTAGTGGAGTTATTCAACAGAGAGGAGAAGCCAGAGCTGCTAGCCCAAGACCCAAGCAGCAAGTCCGTCCCTCGTGACCCAGACTGCCAGCTCGAGAGACTCTTATCTTCTTTGTTTTGGTTTTCTTATACCTAAACATCACAGCAAGCCTATGAGTGAAGTAGACATCACCATGGTTTTACCTTCACAGCCTACAGTATAATTTTTTTCTCTATTAAAAAATATTCCAATTAACTCAAACCAGCACATCAGCTCATGCCATGCCTGCTGCAGCATGCCCACCCACCAGCAGGGCTTGCAGGAGCAGTGGGGACAAGTTCCCCCCACCTTGCTGTGAGGACCACAACCTACACATCACAAATTCCAGCTGGTTTCTTGAACGTGGCCTTGGGAAGGGAGAAGAAAGAAAGGTTGGGTAGGAAGGACAAAGGCTGCTGAGTTAAGATGGTAGTGGGTGGGGGTCTTGTGAGAGACAGAGATTCCTGGAAGAAGAGGAAAGGGGCAAAAATGATCCCTGTGGAAGGAAATGCGAGGGAGGGGAAAAAAAAACAACAAAACCACAAGAAGAAATGGAACTGGAAGGAACCAAAAAGCGAATGAGCAAATGAGAAACCATATCAGGAAGGGCTGGTGGAGAAGACACATGGAAATTTTAGGGTAATGAGCTTTATTTGCTGCATTCTGTGGCATTTCTGGAGAGGAGGCCTTGTTTCTTTGGGTGCTGGAGCCAGACAACAAGCTGATACCTCTAGGGAAGGGGTTTTCTGGTGGGCAGCTGAAGAGAATTAGAGGACCCAAAGGTTTATCCTAAAGGATGAGAAAACCCACAAGCCCTAAATCCAACCCCCTTTAGCTCCAGGATGTCACAGAATCATTTCAGTTGGAAAAGACCTCTGAGACCATCAATCCAACACCACCAAGGCCATGAAGCCATCTCCCAAAGTGCCCTGGTTTGCTCTATTCCCAGTCTGTATTTCATGATGGCTTGGAGACTTGCTACACACCCAAACTCCTGTGGTCTTCTGCTGCTTGCTCCTGGCACTTTGTGACTGCTCTCCAGCTGTAAATATGGGATGAGAGTCACCAATCAATCCCTATTAAGCTACCTGAGATGAGAGGTGCTGCCGAATACATTGCCTTAATGCCTCCTAATGAACAAAAGTCACTTACAGCTAATAGAAATTAATTAATGAGCTGTTTCCATTTCCCAGCTTCAATCTGAGCCATTAAGCACCATTAATCCCAGCGAGTTGGACCAGCACATGAATCTATTGAACTGGTTTTCCCTCCATCCCAGTGATCACTGCTTGTCCTCTTCTCACAGCTCTAATGACCCTCTGCTAACCCAACGTTTCCGAGGTCCCACCACACCAGCAGCAAGAGAGGCTCTGGCCTGCTCTGGAGGGATGGAAATCATGGCCAAGGCACCTGGGAGGCTGCAAGCTCTGATTCTCACATTGGTATTCCCATGGACTTGCAGCATCCCAGCAGCTGCTGGAACACCAGCAGCTCCCTGAAGCTCTGTCCTGCTTCCAGCAGCATGGTTATTACCCACCAGAGATGCTCCAGAGAGCCTTTTCTGCCAGCACTTTGTCCTCCCTGTGTCACCAGTGATGCTTTGCTCTGGGCAAAGCCCTGTGGGGCTGTTGAGCACTAATGAGATGATGTTCAGGCGTGGTGGCGGCAGGCTTGCAGGAGCTGGATGGCTGTAATTGAGGAACACTTAATAAGCTGTGAAGCTCTGGGCAGAGCTGGGGTCACTGGTGTGAGGCTGGAAAGCAGCAGTCCAGGAGCAGGGCTGTGTGTTCTTCCTAAGTCCCTCTGCCCAGTCTTTGAAGGTTGGTTGGGCTACAGGTCAAGAGGAGAATTTGCTTAGGAGGGTTTGGGGACCAAAAGCAGCATGGGCAGCAGGGCAAGGGAAGGGGTCCTGCCCCTCTGCTCTGCTGAGACCTGCAGTGCTGGGGCCCGCTCTGGAGTTCTTGGCACAAGAGGGACAGGGACCTGTTGGAGTGAGTCCAGAAGAGGCCACAGCAGTGATGGGAGGGCTGGAAGCCCTCTGCTTGGAGGCCAGGCTGAGAGAGCTGGGGGGTCATTCAGCCTGGAAAAGGCTCCAGGGAGAACTTCTGGTTGCCTTTCAGGACTTCAAGGATCCAGAAGAAAGCTGGGAGTAGAGATTTTAAGAGGTTCTGCTGTGACAGGACAAGAGGTGATGGCTTGAACAGAAAGAGGAAGATTGAGACTGGCGAGAAGGGAGAAATGTTTGGCCCTGAGAGTGGTGAAAGCCTGTCCCAGGTTGACCAGAGAGATGTGAGAGATGCCTCATGCCTGGAGTGATTCCACAGGTCAAAGGGGACTGAGAATGCCATGTCTACATGGCTGTTGAACACCTCCAGGGATGGGGACTCCAAAACCTCTCTGGACAGCCTATTCCAATGCCTGGCCACTCTTCCAGGAAACAAACTGCTCTCCAGGTCCAGCCCAGACATCCCCTGGTACAATTTGAGGCCATTGCCTCTTGTCCCATCACTTGTTACTTGGGAGGAGAGATCAGTCCCCACTGGAGCTGTGCCAGATGTGTTGTGACAGGTGCTTGGCATGGCCATAATCTGCATAAAGGAATCATCCAGGCAGAAATGGGCAACTCCTCAAAGCTGGCATGTTTCCTTAACAAACATTGTGGGCTGGACCTCCAGGTCCTATGGTGACCTTCCCAGCTGTGGGATCTGAGGGTGGGAGACTCCACCCAGTGTCCACTTAGGACTTCCCTAGTGTACAGAGGAATACAGAAGCCAAAAGGGTTTGGTCTCCAGACCTACAAAGATGATTCTGCTCATGGTCCTATTTGCTTGGTGACTCCACAGTAACCCCTTTGCTGTGGCAGCTGAAAGCCCTCTGAGTGTTCACCTTGCTGAGGGAAGGGTTTTGTTCTGCCCTGGCACTTGGGACTTGCTGGTGTTTAGCCAAGGGCAAATATAAGACATGGGCCTGCCACAGGCAGGGGTGAGGAGAGCTGCAATTGCTGGCCTCACTGCTAGGATGGGTCTCTGCTTTGATTTGGGTGGCTGAAGGCCAGGCTGTTCCAGTCAGGTGCTGAAGCCCTCTGCTCTTCCATTTCACAGGCCAACCTCAGAGCCATAATCTCTTCTGAGAAGCAGGTGACACAGCTGATGACCTTCATTGACGAGGCCCTGGCAGAGGTGGCCAGAGTGGAGCAGACCTTGCAGGTCTGGGATGAGCTCCTGGGAGGTGTGAAGCAGCAGATGGATCAGATCTACCAAGGAAACTCCTTGCTCCATCGCATCATTTCCAACAAGCAAAGGCTGATGGATGAGATCCTCTTCCTCACCGTACGTGGGTCTCAGAGACATTAATCTTCAGCCTCTTGAAGCTCTTAGAAGAAGCTTCTAATGGGCCTCAGACCCTCTGAAAATAGGCTACAGAGCTTCTCTGCCCTAGAAATGGGGCACTTTGTCTTCATCATGCAAGGGTGGCCACAAAGCTGGGGTGGACTGCAAGTAGACCAGCAGCAGACATGGTGCTTAGTACCCACACTGCAGTCCTAACTGTAAAGAGGGATCCTTTAAAGTCCTTTTCCTGGACAAGATGAGCCTCAAATGATGTAAGCTCCAAGAACCTTCTAGGTGCAGCTCTGCAGCCTTTCATTGGCATGCTGCGGTCTGCCTTCTTGATGCACACATGCAACCTGGCAGCTGAACTTGGTTACTTCAGGCTGGCAGCATTCTGGGTAGGATGAGGTGGGATGAGAAGCTGCCTGTGTTTGAACCTCTTCTCCCCTGGCTTTGTTTCTAGACCCACCTCAACCTGAACAGGGAACACTGCGATGTCCTCCGCCAGGCAGATCTTTCCAGCCCCAGCAGAGTGGAAGCCTGCACTGCTGCAGCAGAGGCTTTGGCTGGCTGCATGAACACCCAGATACAGCCTGGTGAGAGACAGCAGAGAGGGGCATCTGCAGACAGCAGAGTCACCAGCTCATCCACAAACCTGTGCTGCACACCCAGCACCATCCCATGCTGCCTGGGCTCTGTAGTGTTTCAGACTGGTGAAGATGGAGGAGGTGTTCCCAGGAATTAGCTCACACTTTTGCTGGGCATTAAGGGTAGAAGTCTGGAAGGTATGGAGAGGACCATGGGTGATGGGTTTGAGCTAAAAGAGGGAGATCCAGACCAGAGAGAAGGAAGACATTTTTGACACTGAGAGCAGTAAGACCCTGGCCCAGGTTGCCCAGAGAGGTGGCAGCTGCCCCATTCCTGGAACCATTCCAGGTCAGGTTATTTGGGGCTCCAAGCAACCTGCTCTAGTTGCAGATGCTCCTGCTAGCTGCAGAGGCTGGATGGCTTCTAAATGTCCTTTCCAACCCAACTCTATTTGTGATTCTGTGATTTGGGAAGATGACCTGGAGGTACCTGGGGTGAAGGGTGCAGAGCTACAAACACTTCTCATGGTGCTCAGCACCATGACACCTTCTTTTTCTCTTCCTTAAGGTTATCAGAAACTGCAGTCTGTGGCTGAGCAACTGATCCTCTTTGAAACCCTCAAGCAGAACTTTGAAAGTTCTTTCATCACTCACATTACCAACATCTTCAAGCTCCAGGTGGGCTTCTTCATGTGGCAGCTCAAAATCCTGGGGAGTATTCTGGTAAAGTAGTAGCAGCAGTACAGGGAATGCCACCAAAAGAAGGTTCTCCAGAGGTGCCTCCTCAAAGAGGATTCCTCACACACATTCATCCTGCTTCTACCCTGCCCTCCCCACAGTTTTGCAGCCATGCAGGAAAAATCTAGGACAGTTCTGAGGCAACCTATGACAGCCATTAATCCTCTGGCCATGTCAAAAAGTGCTCAGACTGAAAGGTTTTTTGCTTTAACTTTTCTTGGCTTACTTCTCTTGCTTTACTCTCTACAACATCCTGAACAGAGGTTGGAGCCAGGTGGAGGTAGTCTGTTCTCTCAAGGAACAAACAATGGGACAATAGGAAATTACCTCAAGTTGCACTAGACAAGGTTTAGGTTAGACATGAGGAATAGCTTCTTCCCCTTGAGGGTTGCCAAGGTCTGACCCAGGCTGCCCAGGGCAGTGGTGGAATCCCCATCCCTGGAGGGGTCTCAAAGCCATGGAGATGTGGTGCTGAAGGACATGGTTTAGTGGTGACCTGGTAGTGCTGGGTTGGACTTGATGATCTTAAAAGCCTCTTCCTACCCAAAGCATTCTGTGATTCAGGGGTGGGGGTGGTTGTTCATCTCTGTGAAGCACCAAATCCCTGGCTGAGGCCAGTCTGCTTTTGTTGACTCTGCTGTTTCTGTCGCTCTAGGGTAACGTTCGGCTCTCCTCTCCCAGCCAGCACACTGACGAGCTCTGTGCACCAAGCCATGGGCTCCACCACGAAGAACTGCTGCCTTACACCCCACTCATGGCCTGGCTGAAGAGTGCCAACCCAGTTCTGTTCTCTGATCTCCCCGAGGTATGGCTGGAATCCTAAAGAAATGCTGCAAAGCATCCAGCAGCATCAGCTCAGGCAAAGGAAGTATTTATTAGAAATGATTAGGTTAGACAGAAGTTCTTCCCAGTGAGGGTGGGGAGGCACTGCAACAGGTTGTCCAGGGAGGTTGTGGATGCTCCTTCCCTGGAGAGGGATGAGCCAGGGCAGATGAGGCCTGGAGCAACCTGGTCTAGTGGAAGGTGTTCCTGCCTATGGCAGGGGGATTGGAACTAGATGATCTTTAAGGTCCCTTCCAACCCAAAACATTCTGTGACTCTGTGCATCTCTGAATTTGTGATGAGAACTTGATTTCACCAAGCCCATACCACCCATGGGCTTCCAGCATTTAGCCCTTCTAGGGTTACATGTGGCAAATTTGACCACATGCATTTGGCCCTCTGTGCTTAACAGAGAGCAGTCTGGGACTGGGTGGCAGAGATTGTGCTGAGGGCAAAGCTCTGGAGTGTCAGCATTTGGTCCTTCTGCTTCCATCTGGCCATTTCTCTACTTTGCAGGTCTATGCCCAGAACCTCGGCAGAGTCTATGAGCAGGAAATCAAAACCTTCTTTGAACATGCCCAGACCTTGCTAGGAAGAAGAAAAGGAAGTGAGTGATGTACAAATATGACCTTTGTGTTCCTGCCAGTGCTTTGTTTGCAAGTAGGGACCCTGGCAACCATCCCCTCTCAAGTAGGGACCCTGGCAACCATCTCCTCTCACAGGTAGATCCCCAGCTTCCCTGCCATGAGTCTGCTTTCTCCTCCATGGGCTGGGTCTGCAGTTTGCAGCAGAAAGCCAACCTGGCTTTGTGTCAGGCAGTGCTTGTGTGAGCCTTGGCTCCATGTGTCAGCACTTTGGCTGCTTCTCAGAGCTGTAGCTTCTGTGCACCTGCCCTTTAGTGGACTCAGAACAGGTTTGGTTGGATGGGACCCTGAAACATCATCTAAGTCCAAGACCATAGATGAGACAACAGGCTGGAAAAGAGTTCTAAGACCATGGAGTCCAACCATGAGCCCAGCACTGCCAGGTCAGCACTAAGCTGTGGCCCTCAGCACCACATCTCCATGGCTTTGAAATCTCTCCAGGGATGGGGTCTTTGCTAGTGCCCTGGGCAGGTTTGATCAGGACTTGACAACTCTTCTAGTGAAGCAAGCAGCTGTAAGAGAAGAGGATGTGGGACTGCCTGGCTAAGTCTGGTCCAACTTTCATACAAGCAGAGCTCATCATGGACTCCTCAGAGACTTTTTTCCCCACAAGAAGATGGCACCAAGCCTGGCCCTGGAGACAGAGCATATCCATGGTGATATTTGTGAGAGTAGAATGATTTCATGGTGAGCTGACTGTGGGGCTGCATGGTCCCAAGGTGATCATTTCAACAGAAATCATTGCATCTGACTCCAAATATTCCAGTCAGGTGTTCCTGAAGATAAAAAGGGAAGCTGATCTGTCTCCTCTGGAAGCATTTGACTGCACAGAAACCACATTTTCCTTCAGCAAAACAAAGCCCTGTAATGGAAAGTTCCATGCCAGCTTGGCCCAACTTGAATGTCATAAACCACTTCTCTTGGTGTGTTTAGTCTATCATAGGCCCAGCTCAGCTTCCTCCAGCTTTGCACCTACTTCATCAATCGTGGCCAGACCCTGGAGCCAAAGGATGAAGCAAATGAGGCTGAAGAATCATAGCATAAGAGAATGGTAGGGGTTGGAAGGGACCTGAGGACATCATTGAGACCAACCTCCCTGCTAAAGCAGGATCACCTAGGGCAGGTCACACAGGAATGCATCCAGATTGAAAGTCTCCAGGGAAGGAGACTCCACAGCCTCTCTGGGCAGCCTGCTCCAGGGCTACATCACCCTCACAGTAAGGAAGTTTTTTGTCAAGTTGAGGTGGAACCTCCTGGGTTCCAGTCTGCATCCATTGCCCCTTGTGCTGTCACAGGACAGCACAGTGCAAGGCTCTGCATTGCTTCACTCACTGTGCTGGCCCCACAGCAATGTCCCAGCAGTCCCTCTCCAGCTGCCCCAGCTGCTCTGACATTGGCTCATCCTTTGGCTTCTTGGCCTCTTCTCCCAAGTCACTAATGACAGGACAAGAGGAGACAGTCTCAGGCTGCACCAGAGGAAGTTTAGATTGGACATGAGGAACAGTTTCTTCCCTGAAAGAGTGGACAGGCATTTGAACAGGCTGCCCAGGGAGGTAGTGGAGCCACCACCCCCTGAGGGGTTTGAAGAACAAATAGGTGTGGTACTCTGGGACATGGTCTAGTGGTCATGGAGGTGTTGAGTAGAAGGTAGGACTTGATCTCAGAGGTCTTTTCTAATCTTAATGATTCTATGATTCTGGGGTGAGGTCCTTGCCATTCTTGTGGCGAACAAGCTCATCACATGAGTGTTGTAGGTTAAGGGTTCACTGTTGTTATACCACAGAGATGGGTGGGGGCAAGAGGATGGGGCCAGGCTCTTCTCAGTTGTGCCCAGTGACAAGAGGCAATGAGCACAAACTGAAAATAGGAGGTTCCATCTGAACAGGAGGAGAAACTTCTTTGTGTGAGGGTACTGGAGCCCTGGAGCAGGCTGATCAGAGAGGCTGTGGAGTGTTCTTCTATGGAGAGCTCCCAACCCCAGCTGCACATTGTGCTTCTGGGCAAGCTGCTGTGTGTGGACTGGATGATCTGCAAGCCCTACCATGCTGGGATGCTGTGTGAGAAGAGGTGTGGGGCAGGTAGAAAGCCTGGGGCATGGTTGAGGCTCCTCAGCCCACCATGAAGGTGAGCAGCACACCATAACTACAGCCACTGTGTCACTGCAGAGCACGGTGAGGGACAGGGCCAATTTTTAGAAAGCATCATCCACAGAGCTGCTGCTGTGTGCTGAAGAAGGGCACCTTCCCTGGGGCTTGTGGTACAACCAGCTGAGACTGACCTGCCTATCACTGGAGACCCTAGGGACAGTGTTGGGTGGAGAGCATCATCACATCTCCTGTATCATCTCTCTCTGGTCGAGCTGACCTCTGCTTGGCTGCAGGACATGCTGCAGAGTCAACATCACTGCAGCAAGGCACCCACACATCCTTGTTGTCATAGAATGGTTTGGGCTGAAAGGCACCCTAATGATCACCTAATTCCAACCCCTCTGCCATGGGCAGGGACATGGCAAGGACCTTCCACTACCCCAGGCTGTTCAATGCCTCATCCAGCCTGGCCTTGAACACTTCCAGGGAGGCATCATCCACAACCTCCCTGAGTCACCTGTTCCAGTGTCTCCCCACCCTCACTGTAAAGAATTTCTTCCTATTCTCCAGTCTAAATGTCCCCTCCTCAAGCTTCAAACCATTGCCTCTTGTCCTATCACAAGTCCTTGTAAAAAGTCCCTTCTGAAGGAGCTTGACAGTGGCAGGCACTGAAAACCAGCAGCATCCCTCCCAGCTCCTGGGGGCCTTCAGAAACTCCTGCTGAAATGTTTTCTGCCAGGCTGGTTGCTCTCAGGCTGTTTTGCAGGGCAGTTTAGGTATGATGAAGCTCTGCAGGAACCTCATCCAAGGTCTTCCCTGATGTTTCACCTGCTCGCTGGGGTGAGCTGCTGCATGGATGAGAGCTCAGGCTGCAAGGACACTTGCTTCAGGACAGCTCTCCTCCCGCACTCTCCTTGCTCCTTTCTTTCTCCTGATCATGATGGCAGTGAATTTTTTGGGTTGATTCCCTGTCCTCATAAAGGATTATTTAGGTGGAACGCTTCAGAGTGCACCACCTGATGATTTATTGCCTTGTTTCAGCCTTAGGGGAGAGCTTAGAAGACAAATCCCAAGCTGGTTGTAATTAATTAAGAGCCTTGTTTGCCCATTCCTTTTGCAACACTAAAATTTACAGCCTCTATAAAATTCACAGAATCATAGATATTTTTTGTGGTTGGAAGAGACCTTTAAGCTCATCAAGTCCAGCTCTTAACCCAGCACTGCCAGGGCACCACTGAACCATGACCCTCAGCACCACATCTCCATGGCTTTGAAAGCTCTCCGGGGATGAGGACTCCACCACTGCCCTGGGTAGTCTGGGCCAGGCCTTGACAACCCTTTTGGGGAGGAAATTGTTCTTTATATCCAACCTAAACCTCTGCTGGTGCAACCTGAGGCCATTTCTTCTTGCTCTACCCTGACCTGACTCCAACCTCCTCTAAGGGAGTTGTAGAGAGCCAGGTCTCCTCTCAGCCTCCTCTCCCTGTTTTCTGGGGGGAGATACATTTCCCTGGCTTTCCAACTTCCCAGCAAGTGAAATGATCCCCAACCCATCAGGTCAGGTTGGGAAAAGGGATGAAGGAGCAGCTCATTAATTTTCTCCCTGGGTTCAGCAAGGCTGAGGTCAGGAGCAGGGCTTGCTGTCATCTCTCATCCCTGCTCAGCATGCAGAGCAGCTGGCAAATCCTTCCCAAAGGTAAAAGCCCTGCAGGAGGTGGCTAAAATAAGAATATTTTTGGATGTTAGGAGACATGGAGAACTGGCCTGACTCAGATGGGACCTCTGGGGTTGATGGAATGCTCCCAGTTTTTAGCATTAATTAGATAATGAAATGGATGTTGCAGCAGAGTGGAGGTTTGATGCACGTTTCAGAGGGGGTTTGCAGCTTTCCCACTGGAACTGGTGATGTTTGAATAGGATCTGAATCTCCAGCTGAATAGTTCTCATTTTAAAAGCCTTTTTCTTTTTAAGAGCCAGCCCTCCCCCCTGCCTGGGTGGTGGTTTATGGCAATTTATCATCAAAACTAAGCAGCAGGATTTTTTTGCTGTAGCACCTTCAGGTGTTTTTGCTGATTTCTGCTCCTATCAGGTAGGGTTTTTCACTCCCCAGTCTTAGAATCCTAGCATCATTCAACATCACTCCAGCAATGCAGTCACACAGCCTTCTTGTCACAGAATGGTTTGGGTTAGAAGGAACCCTAAAGTTCTAGTTCCAACCCTCCTGCCATGGGCAAGGTCACCTTCCACTAGCCAAGGCTGCTCTAAGCCCTGCCCAACTTGGCCTTGAGGCCATGAGGGGCATCCACAACCTCCCTGGGCAATGTGTTCCAGTGTCTCCTCACTCTCACTGTAAAGAATTTCTTCCCAATCTCCAGTCTAAACCTCCTCCCTTCCAACTCAAAACCATTTCCCCTCACCCTGTCACTCTAAGCCCTTGTAAAAAGTCCCTCCCCAGCTGTCTTGCAGTCCCTTCAGCTACTGGAAGGCTGCTCTAAGGTCTCCCCAGAGCCTTCTCTTCTCCAGGCTAAACAGCCCAAGCTCTCTCAGCCTGTCCCTACAGGTGAGATTCTCCAGCCCTCTGACCATCTTTGTGCCCTCCTCTGGGCCCCCTCCTGCAGCTCCATGTCCCTCTTATGCTGAGGACACTGTCACTGGAGGCAGTGCTGCAGGTGGGGTCTCAGCAGAGCAGAGGGGCAGAATCCCCTCCCAGTCCTGCTGCTCTCACTGCTTTGGATGCAGCCCAGCACACAGCTTCCTGCTGGGCTGCCAGTGACCATTGCTGGCTCCTGGTGAGATTTTCATTGACTGACACCCCAAGTCCTTCTCTTTGAGGCTGCTCTTGAGCCACTCCTTGCCCAGCCTGGATTTGTGCCTGGATTGCCCTGACCCAGCTGCAGAGCCTGGCACCTGGCCTTTCTGAACTTCCTGAGGGTGGCTTGGTCCCACCTCTGAAGCCTGTCCAAGTGTCTCTGGATGCCATCCCTCCCCCCCAGCGTGTCAGCTGGGCCACACAGCTCGGTCTCATCCACAGACCTGCTGGTTGCAGCCTTCAAGAACTGCTACAAAGTGTGAAGTAGCAAAGAGGTAACCACCACGGAGTGACAAAGACAGAAGAGTCATGGGAAATGGACAGAAGCCAGAGGAGAAGGCAGACAAAATGGGAGCCACGCCCTGCACCCCCCCTTTCTCTGCATCCAACAGGACAAGGCCAGTCCCAACAGAAGATCAGACATGAAAGGGGACATTCAAAATGATCAGCAGAGCTGGAGAGGAAAAGAGGGATGGAGATATCTAACCACCTACCACCATTCCATGCAGGTCTTCAGGAGGGCTTGGAGAAGCTGCTGGGGATCAGGCAGCAGTCTCTCTGGAGTCTCCCTGGGAGCAGAGAAGGTCAGGCAGAGACACCAACCAAAGGCCATGGCATCGAGGTAAGGAGGTGAGCTGCTTGGCAGGGTCCCTGTGTCCCACAGGAGCTGTGACAGTACTGCAAACCATCCATGGTCCTGGAGCAGGTACAGATGTCCTATGCTGCTCACCTGGTCTAAAGGTCACTTCAGGTGGACGTGGACATTACTCCCATGTGCTCAGGCAGAAGAGTTTTCTAACATCCCCTATGGTTTCCAAGCAGGTGCTGGGGCAGGTGCTGAGAGAGCTGCAACCTCTTTGCACTGCTGAGCAGCAGTTCATCCAGAAGTTCTTCCAGCTAAGTCACAGTGCTGCAGACCTTCAGGTGCTGGAGGTGAGTATGAGGACTTTGTCCTCTCTGGCTTGAGACAAGCCTCAGCAGCCACAGTGGGCTGGCTGCTCACCTCTCTCAAGTGCCTGAGCTCTCCTGGGCTTTCATTCTCTGGTAACCATCAGTGGGGAAGCTTAAGACCTCCTGATGACAGAGGAGAATGGAATTGAACTTGACAGCTCCAATAAAGCCACAAGATCTCTAAGCAGGACTCCAGTGCCTCAGAATGGTTTGGGTTGGAAGGGATCATCTAGTTCCAAACCCCCTGCTATGGGTAGTGACACCTTCCACTAGACCAAGGTGCTCAAGGGCTCACCCAGCCTGGCCTTGAACACCTCCAGGGAAGGGGCATCCACAGCTTCTCTGGGCAGACTGCTCCATGTCTCACCACCCTTGTGGGGAAGGGCTGAAGTGCCAGGCAGCAGGAACAGAGCCCAAGCTTTCCTCTCTGGCCAAGGGCAGGCATCATTGTTCCATTCCCATTCTTTCTTTCAGGCACCTGCCACTAGAGGAGAAGACAGCATGGCATCTCCAGGGGACCCCCCTTGCCCCAAGCCTCAGAGCCAGTAAGTGGGTGATTATAGAATCATTAAAGTTGGAAAAGACCTCCAGGATCGTTGGGTCCAACCTTAACTCAACTACCATGACCACTAAAATGATGATGAGAATGCATATGGCTGCCCTCACGAGGTTGTGGCCTGCAGTGTCCTACAGGGGCTGCCTGAGGATCTGATAGAGGCATTTTTTCCCCACTCCATTGACCATCTTGATGTCTACCAAGTGGTCTCAGGCTTGCACCCTGCATAGCCACCAAAACCAGGAGGCATCCTTGCTGGGCATGCAGAGAGGAGGAGCAGAGCCACTGGTTCTGGGTCTGCTTCAGGGTGGATCAGAAAGTGAGATTTGTTTCACAGAGAGCATTGGTCAGTTCTCTTCCCTGATTGTCACAGAATGGTTTGGGTTGGAAGGGACCTTAAAGATGATCTGAGTCCATCCCCTACCACGGGCAGGGACACCTTCCACTACACCAGGTTGCTCAAGGGCCCATCCAACCTGGACCTTGAACACTTCCAGGGAGGAGCCAATTATTAGCAGTGTCCTAAAGCAGAAATAGGCTGTGGAACAGAAAGCCCCTTAAATGTCAGCACAGACCCACTGAATTTATCATTTGGCTGCCCAAACAAGACATTTCAATGTCCTTCCACAAGCAGAGGTGGGGAAGAGCTGAAGGATGACCCAAGTGATACAGACAGAAGGCCCTGCAGATGGCCACAGGGCCCATGGTCCTCCCCATTTAATCACTATTTTGTTCTGTTTTTAAGACTGGAAGAAGCCACCATGCAGTTGTTGAGTGAGATCTTCAGCTGCCTGGAAGCAGAGCTGAGAGGACTTCTAGATGTCTGCAATAAGGTTCACCCATTCAGCTGCTTGCAGGTCCTGGTTACCTTGGATGACTTTATCTTGGAGGAGTGGGGCTCTTCCTCAGCTCTCCACTCGTCCTTCCTCAGCACCATCCTGGACAACCTGCTGCTGCTGGCCAAGAGCAACTTCAAAAGATGCATTGTGAGTGGCAGGAGGAATTAGAGCAAGACCTGAGTGATGAGCAGATGACACCTGACTGGGTGGGAGTGTTGATCATCTGGAGGGTAGGAAGGCTCTGCAAAGAGATCTGGACAGGCTGGATGGATAGGTCAAGGTCATCTGTACGAGGATTAGCAAAGCCAAGTTCTGGGTCCTGCACTTCATAGAATCATAGAATTGTCAGGGCTGGAAGGGACCTCATCCAGCTCCAACCCTCCTGCCACAGGCAGGGGCACCTCACACTAGATCAGGTTGCTCAGAGCCACATCCAGCCTGGCCTTAAAAACATCCAGGGATGAGGCTTCCACCATCTCCCTGGGCAACCTGTGCCAGTGTCTCACCACTCTCATGCTGAAGAACTTTTCCCTAACATCCAATCTGAATCTACCCACTTCTAGTTTTGCTCCATTCCCTCTAGCCCTATCACTACCAGACACCCTAAAAAGTCCCTTAGCAGCCATAATAAGGTCTTCTTGGAGCCTTCTCTTCTCCAGCCTGAACAGTCCCAACTCTCTCAGTCTGTCTCCATAGGAGAGGCTCTCCAGCCCTCTGACCATCTGACCCACTTGGGTCACAGCAAGCCCATGAATGCTCCAGGCTTAGGGCAGGGTGGCTGGAAAATTGCTTGGTGGAGAAGGACCTAGAGAGGTCGGTTGACAGCTGGCTGAAGGTGAGCCAGTGTGTGTCCAGGTGGCTGAGAAGGCCACCAGCATCCTGGCTGGATCACAACCTGTGTGGCCAGCAGGACCAGGGCAGGGATTGCCCCCCCTGTAGTGAGCACTGGTGAGGCCACCTAGCATAGCTTAGTGTCCGGCCTCAAAGAAGGGAGCTCAGGTACCTCCCCAAAGATGGAGAAAGCAGACCACACAACAGATCTGCTTCCTCTGTGGCCTTAGTGCACCACAGGCTGGGCCACAGCATATCTGAGCACTGTGTCCTGTGTGTCATTACCAGGGCACCTTGTGCAGGGAGATGGAGGAGGCAAAGATGCCCAGCAAGACGAAAGGAGGCATCCTGCCCTCCCTCAGCCGCTTCGAGCAGTTTGTCAGCTTCTCCCAGGAGCTGTGCAGGACAGCAAGGAGCAGAAGGGAGCTGGACAAAGCACACCTCAGGCTGGCCAGAAGTGTCCTCAGAAGCAGTGAGTACTGCAGGGTGGTGGTTGTAAAGCACAGAAGTTGTCAATGCTGGCTCAGGGCAGCAATGGAGTCCCCATCCCTAGGGGGGTTTCGAAGCCCTGAAGATGTGGTGCTGAGGGACATGGTTTAGTGGTGACCTGGCAGTGCTGGGTGAAGGGTTGGACTCTATGATCTTAAACATCTCTTCTAACCACAACAATTCTATGATTTGATGGTGCTCTCCTGAGCTCTTGAGTAAACTTTCCACTGGTGACCTAAGCCTGACAGCATCTGCATCTCATGTCCTTCCAGACCCAGGCTGCAGGGTCTTCTCTCCACACCTGATTTGCCCCTCTCTTTTCAGTTGATAGCCTGTCCTCAGCAAACCTGAAGGTGAGCACAGATATGGTCATGATGGAAAATTTCCACCACATTCACTGCTTCCTGTGCCAAAAGGAGATTCCCTGCCTGGAGGGCATGAAGAGAGAAGTCAAGCAGAGGTACAGTGAGCACATGGAGAAATACATCACCCAGAACCTGGGCCAGCCACTGGAGAAACTCCATGTGAGTACAGGATAAACAGAGCCTTGCCTGTGTCTTGAAGGGCACCTGCACTTTCCACTTAGCTGCTGTTCAGATCACTCCTCCCCACATCCAGTCTGGCATCACACTGGTTTGTTGTCATGTCCCCAGTGCTCCCATCCCTCCTCTGGCCACTTCTGGCTGGGCTTCACCACCAAGCACAGTCCCAAGGCTCAACAATATGAGAGGTGACACCAAATTGGGTGGGAGTGTTGATCTGCTCAAAGATAGGAAGGCTTTGCAGAGGGATCTGGCCAGGCTGGATCAAGGCTCAGTGCCAAGGCTCAGTGTCAAGGCTCAGTGCCAAGGCTCAACAGGACCAATTGCTGGGTCCTGCACTTGGGTCACAACCACTCCATGAAGGTTCTGGCCTTAGGGAAGAGGGGCTGGAAACTGCCCAGTGGGAAAGGACCCCTCCAGGTGCTGGTTGACAACAGCTGAAGATGAGCCAGGGTCTGCCCAGGTGGCCAAGGAGGCCACCAGCATCTTGGTTTGGATCAGCAATAGTGTGGCCAGCAGGACCAGAGATTGTCCACACCTGGTGAGGCTACACCTTGAATTCTGGGATCAGTTTTGGGCCTCTCACTCCAAGAAAGACATTGAGGGGCTGGAGCAGGTCCAGAAGAGGGCAATAAATCTGCTGAAGGTTCTGGAGAGGAGCAGGTGAGGGACCTGGAGTCGTTCAACCTGGAGAAAAGCACACTGAAGGGAGAGACCTTCTGGCCCTCCACAATTCCCTGCAAGGAGATTGGAGCCAGCTAGGGGTTTGTGTTGCCCTGCCACTTGTTCCTTGGGAGAAAAGAGGAAACAACCCCAAGCTGCATCAGAGGAGGCTTAGGTTGGTTGGACACAAGGAACAACTTCTTACCTGCAAGAATGGTCAGAACAGGCTGCCCAGGGAGGTGGTGGAGTCACCATCCTTGGAGGTGTTCAGCAAGTGAGTGGAGATGGCCCTTTGGGACATGGTTTAGTGGCCATGAAGTTGTTGGGTTGATGGCTGGAGTCACTTCCAAAGGTCTTTCCCAAGTGACACCACTCTATGATGCCATGCTGGGCTCAGCCACTGCGTGGTGGCCTGAGGACCTGTTCAGAGCCCACTCTGGGTTGCGTGCCTGTGCCTGGCAGATGCTGGCTTCTCTTTGCATGGCTGTCTGGCTTCATCAGCCCAACACTGCTTCACCCTTCCCCAGGGGCTGCTCTGTTAACTGAGCTAAGAGCATCTGGCTTCTCTAACTCCACCAGACAGCCCTCTTCCTCCCAGAGATGATGGCTCCTCAGAGCCCTCCTTACTCCACTCCTCTCTGGTCTAAAACATCTCCCAGACTGAGAGCAGCCTGAATTATTTATGGAGCCTGCTCCTTTCAATTTGTTTCCAGTCTTCACTGTCAAACATCTTGTAGGTTTGTCTAGAAGATCAGCCTGGTATCTTATCCTACCTGCAGCCCTGCTGTGTTGATGGCCTCAAAGTCTTCTGCTGGGAGGGAAGATATCATTTCACAGCTCACAACAAAGCAAAGCATGTCAAATATGAGGATACTTGGATGAAATTCTGCTCTGGGACTTCCAGAGTCCTGAGATAGCCTCCTCCAGCAGTCCATGTAGCTCTTCAGGTTCGAGGACAAATTGCCAACATCAAGAGATGTTGCAAAGGGGCTTAAGTGATGTAGGAGCCCACTTCTGGTCAACTTATACATTGAGAAACCCCTTTCTGTCCAAAAGCTCTTGGGATTTGGGGTATTGTTCCCCAGCAGACATAGCCAAGAATGGAGATTTTTGGGTGGCAGGTACAGGAAGGTGGACAGGAGCCTTCACTTAACCAGATGTGGCACACCACATCCAGCTGTGGCAGAGACAGAGATGGACTGCACACCTACCCCTGCTAAGAGGTCTTACTAAACTAGAGCAAAGGTAGTGGAGGGCCACCAGCATGGTGAGGAGAGGCTGAAGGAGCTAGATTTGGTCAGCCTGGAGAAGAAACAACTCCTGGGGCACCTAGCAGCCAGCTTCACTAGAAGATTACTGAGGTGCACTGCAGGATGGTGAGACACAACAGTCAGGAAGTGTCAAATGGAAACTTCCAGCTGGGTAGAAGGGGGAAAAAAAGAAAAAAAGACTATAAGGATATTAAAGCCTTGGAACAGTTTGGCCAGAGAGGTTACAGAGTCTTCATCCTTAAAGGTTTTCAAGACCTACCTTGAGAAATGCCCCAGCAACCTCTGTTGGAATTCATTGTTGAACCTGATGTGAGCAAGAGGTTGAACAAGAGACCTCCGGAGGCCCCCTCCGGGTGACTCTGTGCCTGAAAAGCTCATGCAGAAGAAAATGTGCCAGCATCTAGGTTTTTGTGGAGCTACACTGCCTCTGGCAGTCTTCTGAAAGCTAGCTGAGGTCTGTACCTCTTGGGTTGGTGTGGCTCTGGGCTCTCAAGCACCAGCCATGCTCGGGGTGGGACATATGCTCCTTTTGAACCCCCTCTCTCCAGACCAACCTTTCTTGTTTGAGATAATATAGAATCATAGAATCATAGAGTGGTAAGGTTGGAATGGACCTCAAAGCTCAGCCAGTTCCACCCCCCTGCCATAGGCAGGGACACCTCCCACTAGCACAGGTCACTCAAGGTCTCCTCCAACCTGGCCTTGAACACCTCCAGGGAGGGAGCAGCCACAACCTCCCTGGGCAACCTGTGCCAGTGTCTCACCACCCTCACTGTAAAGAACTTCCTCCTAACATCCAGTTTCAATCTCCCCTCTGCCAGTTCAAATCTATTGCCCCTTGTCCTGTCATTGCAAGCCCTTGTCAATAGTCCCTCCCCAGCCTTCCTGTAGCCCCTTTCAGATACTGGAAGGCTACACTAAGGTCTCCTTGAAGCCTTCTCTTCTCCAGGCTGCAGAAGCCCAACTCTCTCAGCCTGTCCTCACAGCAGAGCTGCTGCAGCCCTCTGAGCATCTTTGTGGCCTCCTCTGGACTCGCTCCAACAGTTCCATGTCCTTCCTGTGCTGGGGGCTCCAGAAATGTACACAGTAACATCCTGAAAGAATACCTGAGTTTTGTTTCAGATTCCCATGTCCCCCAATCCCACCTCTGCCTCCAAACCTTCTGTACTGAGCAAAGCTGTGTGAAGCATCAAGGATCAGGAGTGTTTTCTCCAAAGGTCCCACTGCAATCCCTGCAGATGCTGCTCACTGAGTAGGGAGGGGAGAGAACTGATGAAACTACCCCAGGCTCTGCTTTCCTGGAGGATAATTGACCTCCAGCATTTCATTCCCACTTAGAGATGGGAGGGCAGCTGGGGAAAGCAGTCAGGTTTCAAGCATGACACAGGAGTCCACCTCGGGCAGCTCCTCAGTGATTGTCTCCTTGCCTTCCCAGCACTTCTTCGAAGGGGTGAAGGCTCGTGTGGCTCAAGGGGTGAAAGAGGAAGAGGTCAGCTTCCAGCTAGCCTACAGCAAGCAAGAGCTGAGGAAGGTCATTGAGAAATACCCTGGCAAGGAGGTGAAAAGAGCCCTTGAGACCCTCTACAGGACAATCCACAAGTATCTCTGCCCAGAGGAAAACCTTCTGCCGGTAAAGGGGTCTGGGTCTAACACCATGGTGCTGGGGGGGTGTCCAGAGCAGCATGCCCAGCTGCCATGGGCTGAGGGGACCTGCTGGTCTGTTTCTGCCTAGGTGGTGTGGCAAGCCATGCAGCAGGAGTTCATACATCAGTACCAGAAGTTGGAGCATCTGATCCAAGGCTGCTATGCAGGGTCAGGGATCGCCATGGACTTCACCTTGGAGGACTTGCAGAGCTACTTCAGCTCCATCACTCTGGGCAACATGTAGAGGCAACCCTCTCTGGATGGTTGTTGGGAGCTGCTCAGGAGCCCTCTTTTGCACTTACACCTTCAAGAACCCCAGCTCAAACCTCTTCCCAAGCTGAAGGCTGATACATGAGGGTCTCCTCCTGAGCAGTCAAAGTGCTCCTGGCTGCTTGGTCTTGGATGTCCCTTTGGGAAGCAGAGCTTTTAGACCCAAACTACAGCTTCTCTGCTCCAAGAAACCATTAGACAAGCAGTAAAAAACCCTCCTAGACCTCAAATGGCTGCCAAAGTGCAGCAAAAGCTGGTTCTTAACCTCTTCAGAAGGCCATTTCCCACCATGGCTGGGCAGTGAAAAGTGTCTTCTCTCCAGGAGCTTTCTCCTTTTGGCCTCCTCTCAGGTTTCCCAGTGGCCCTGTGCTGACCTGAGCTGTTGAGACACTCAGACACCTGGACACTTGCTACACCTAGGTGTCAGAACATGCCCCAGTGCTCCACCAGCAGTGGAGACAGATGGAAGTCTCTAAGTGAAAAAAAGGATTTGCCTGGCTGTAAACTGGAGTGGAGCAGATTCAAACTGGTTTGTGTCCAGCTGCATGAAGCATCTTCTCTAGAAACATCACAACCTGCTGATGTAATACATTTTGTGTTGTCAAAAATGTGGCTTCTGTGTTTTGTGATGATCATCATGGGGCTAACAAAATGTCCAGCATAACCTTCTCTCCAGAAATCTGGAAATCCTGGACTCCTTGGTTCAGTACAAAATAACAATCAGGTCCATCATGATGACACAGGGTTAAGGATCAGGGCAGACCTGCAGGGACACTGATCACTTAGAAGCACATCCAGTAGCAGGCTGAAAAGCAGCACTTCTAAACCAACACCCAGGTATGGAGTGAAGGCCCAGAGAAGAGCTTAAATATCCTCAGGGCTCGTTGATGTGGCTGGAAGCCCCAAGCTGAGGCTGATGAGGGACATTAAGTCCAATTAATGCCCTCAAAGCTCTGTCAGGTGTCAACATCCATGAGTCTGTTGCTAGTACCCCGGGGGAGTAGCTTTGGAGTTTTAGTAAATAAAAGATAGGAGGATTTTTTTTTTCCCCAGGACATGAGGTTTGGGAGGTCCACCTGCTACTTGTGCCTCTGTCTGCCAGCCCCACTGCACAGCTGTGGAGCTCTTGCCTTCATGGGGGTTGGTCTCTTCTCCCAAGAAACAAGTGATAGGACAGGAGGAAATTGCCTCAAGCTGCACCACGGGTGGTTTAGGTTGGACATTAGGAACAATTTCTTCCCTTTGAGGGGTTGTCAAGCCCTGGTCTAGGCTGCCCAGAGCAGTGGTGGAGTCCCCATCCCTGGAGGGCTTTCAAAGCCCTGGAGCTGTGGTGCTGAGGGCCATGGTATGGTGGTGACCTGGCAGTGGTGGGTGATGTTTGGACTCCATGAGCTTAAAGGTCTTTTCCAGATGAAATGATTCCATGATTCTATATTGGCTGGTAGCCTGGCACCTATGCCTCATCCAGCTTTTACTGCTGGCACCTTGCAGTGCTCCCAGACACAGCAATTGCCTCACAGGGCAGCCAGACCTCAGCATGCTGATTGGTAGAAACTAATCTCAGAGGCAAAGAGGTCAATGGGCACTTTCCCTGCTGCCTGGGAGGTAGGGAACCTACTGCAGCTGCTTACCACAGCTCCCCTTCTCCAGGGCCACCCTTGCTGCTGCTTACCAGTAAGCCAGCCCAGCCTGAGCACCATCCTCAGCTGTGCTTTGATAGAGATGATTAACATTGTGGTTAAGATACCCAGACTCTTCTCTTCGTTTTGGAGCTGCTCCAAGCAGTTGGATCCCCACGTCCTTCAGGTCAAGGTACAGCTCTGCTAGCAGCTCTGCTTTCTAATCTCCTTGGCTTTTCACCCCTCCTTATCCTGTGACGTTGCTCCTCCCACAGCTCAACTCCAGGCTGCAGGAAGGGGATAGTCATAAGGCAACCATCCAGCACCGGATTGTCCGAGCTCTTCATCCTCTCTTGCAGGTACTCAGCTGATGTTATGCACTCTGATCTCCTTGTGGTTTGCCGAGGGGCAGCTGTGAGAGGAGAAGGTTGGGAGCTGCCTGCTCTGCCCTGAGGGCTCTGCAACTTGGGAGCGACCAGGAAGGCTTCTTGGGTGGGAAGGGCTTTGCAGAAGGAGCAGGTTGCTGGGGGGTGAAGTTGTTAAACCCGACAGGAGGTTGGAGCCAGGTGGAAATTGGTCTCTTCTCCTGAAGAACAAGAGACAGGACAAGGGAAAGTGGCCTCAGGTTGCCCCAGGGAGGTTTAGGTTGGACATGAGGAACAATTTCTTCCCCTTGAGGGCTGTCAAGACCTGTCCCAGGCTGCCCAGGGCAGTGGTGGAGACCCCATCCCTGGAAGGGTTTCAAAGGCATGGAGATGTGGTGCTGAGAGACATGGTTTGGTGGTGGCCTGGCAGTGCTGGGTTTATGGTTAGACCTGATGATCTTAAAGGTCTTTTCCAACCAAAACCATTCCATGATTGTAAACAGCAAACACCATCTGCAGGAAGGAGGACCAGTGACTATCTGCTGCCCTGGTAACAGCTTCACCCCATAACTGATGCAGTCACTGGGCACGGTCCAAGCCATGCTGCAACTCCAGCTTGGGCTTAAAGACTGTGAAGTCCCAGTTGAAGCAAACTCCTCTGCCCACAGCGAGCAGATGTCCTGGTAAAACTGTCTGGTCCCATGCTGAACTTGCTCCTGGGTCAGCTGTAATTTGAGATCTCCCCTTGTCAGTCACTCTGCTGCAGAAGAGCAATGCCAGAGGATATGAACCCACCATGAAACACTCTGAATCAGAAGCACCATAACCCCAGGCTACTGAGTCCTCCAGACCTCCACACTACAGCTCCTTAAACCTCTGGCATCAGCCTCAGTCTTTGCCTGCTGGTGTTAACTTGTGGCCCACATTCTACATCTACATTACATAGGCAGAGAAGGGATCCTGTCCCCTTCCTGGGAGGGGAATGACACAGACACTTTCCACAGGGACACCAAGCAGCTGCTTCAGCCCTGGTGCCACCTTCTCCTAAGAATATTCTTTGCCCCAGAGACATTTCCCAACACATGCCAGGGTTCACCTTGTCTTCACTCTCTGTCTTTGTTCCACCTGGATGAGGTCCAAACCTAGACAGGAAGGAGGCTGGGAGGAGACCAGAGAGGGAAGGAGGGAAGGATCAGACACTTGGTCCATACATGGTGCACACAGGTTTTTGTGCATTAGGAGCTCATTCTCTTGGTGACATCAGCCATCAGCAAGGTCACCCAGCTGATCCTCCAGAGCTGGCCCTAATCAGGGGCTCTGGAATGATCAGGTCCCACTAGAGCAAGACAGGGGTCTGAAGCCCTTCCAGGGAGGAGAATTTATAGCTTCTGTACTTGTGCCATCTGCAGGCCAAAAGAAAACCTCATTGATCTCCATTCACATTCTCCAGGTCCAACACTTGGACCATTTCCTTGAGTATCTGGATGCCCTTAAACTTCATGTTCTGGTTCCCAGCCTGAGATGATGTCCTGGATGCTCTTAAACTTCATGTTCTGGTTCCCAGCCTGAGAGGATGTCCTGGAAGGAGAAGCAAGCGAGTCCCCCGCCGTGTTTCATCCAGCGCCTGGACCACCTTGTGTTGACCGTGAAGAGCATTGAGGACACTGTGGCCTTTTATTCCAAAGTCCTGGGCATGCAGGTGGTGACTTTCAAGGTAACATGGAGCACAGGCTTGGCTTGTATCTAAGGGACCTTCAGCTGCAGTTCTGGGCCAGAACAGCCCAAACTGAGAGCTTACATCACTCGGGTTTGGAAGTAGCTGCCTGTATGCTGTAGGACATTTTTGGGTCACTCTGCATCTTGAGGGATGTTGTGGGAGCCTTGCAGGGCTCAGTTCTTGTCCTCAGCAAGAGTCCAGAACTAGCAGGGCTACAGCCAGGTCCTCAGGACTGTGAGGACTACATAGATGAGTAGATGCTGAAGGCTTCCAGCCCTGCAGGTCCCATCACACTTTGAGTCTTTCCCTTGGGACAGGGGAATCGCAAAGCTTTGCACTTTGGCAACCAGAAGTTCAACCTGCATGAGGCTGGGAAGGAACTGGAGCCCAAGGCTCAATGCCCAGTCCCTGGCTCTGCAGATATCTGCCTTATCACAGAGGTGGCCCTGGACCAGCTGCTGGATCATCTGAAGGTGAGGAAGGCATGGAGTGTCCCCAGGTCAGTGTGATCCCCAAGAGGCATGAAGCCAGAGCCTTCTGTGTGAACTCCTGGGGTCTGTGTCTTGGGGGATGTCAGAATTGTCCAATGGAGGAGGTGGAGCTGCTCTTCTCAGGGCTGGGCTGAAGAGCACACCACACCCTGGTAGCACTACCTGAGGCATTAAACCCCTGTTCTTCTGTCTCCTGCCAGGCCTGTGGGGTGGCTATTGAAGAAGGTCCTGTGGACAGAACTGGTGCCATGGGGCCAATAACATCCATCTATTTCCGAGACCCCGATGGGAACCTGATCGAGGTTTCCAAGTACTGCAAAGATGTGGCTGCATCCAACAGAGGTGGACCCTGACCACAATCTGTACCCTGTCCATTTGCCAGCAGAAACCACACTGTTGGTGCTCATCTTACAGGTTCCAGCTTTTATTTGGCAAACCTGGGGCAGGTTTCAAAAGCCAGCCATAGAAGTAGGACTTCTGTCATTAATTAATAAAAAGCAATTCCTCGAACAGTTTCTTCCTCAAAAGAGTTGTCAAAGCCTAGCCCAGGCTACCCAGGGCAGTGGTGGAGCCTCCATCACCAGAGGGGTGTCAAAGCCATGGTATGGTGGTGTCCCGGCAGTGCTGGGGTAATGATTAGTCCTGATCATCTGAAAGCTCTTTTCCAACTCAAATAGCTCTAAGATTCTAAAAGGCAAAAAAACCCCAAAACAACCCACTGAAGAAGGACTCGGGGTTCTTTAAGAGGAGCAGTTCCCCAGGTGGCCACGCTGTGGGTAGCAACGTTAAGAAGGGCTGGAAGGCAGAGAGGTCTCTTCTGACCTCTGCAGTCCAAAATCTCAAAATCACCTCTAAAATGGAGATAATTCCCGAACTGTACTTTTCTTCTTTCTGTTTTCTTTCCCCCCGCCCCCCATTTCCCGGGAAATCCATTTTCCATGCCATGAAAAAACACCAGGCCCTAAAAAACTTCAGGTTGTCACCAGCTGCGGCTGCTGCTGGCCCTAGGGATGAAGCTGCTTCCAGTTGGGATTGAATCACTTTGGGCATTCAAGACCAGAGCTGCCGTGGGACAAAGCCACAGAGATCTCAGAAGCTTCATCTTGGGAATGGAGCCCGAGGAGGGACCCCCAGAGAGGGACCCCAAGGTGGGTGGGGCTACCGGCTGCTGTCCAGGGTGCTGCAGGAGAGGTCCGGTCCTGACCCCCAAGGGTGGGTCCTGTCCCATGCGTGGTCTTGCCTGTGGGAGAGGGCATCCTGCTCCCACTAGTCCAGCCTCGCCTTTCCCACTGCTCTCGGCTTCTCCTTGGCCAAGAGCTTGCATCAGTGGAGCCTTTCACCCAAGGAACAAATTCCTGACTCGAGTGAGCAGTGAGTGGGTGTCCATTGTGTGGGCACAACTTCCATACAAATTCATGACATTGAGGTGATGGAGTAGGTCCAGGAAGGGCAACAGAGTGGGTGAAGGGTCTGGAGAACAGGGCTGGTGAGGAGCAGCTGAGGGAACCAAGGTTGTTCAGCCTGGGGAAAAGCAGACTGGGAGGACGGCTTCTGAAAGGAGGAGAGGGGAGCCTCTCTGAAAGGAGATTAGATACAGGTGGAGGTTGGTCTCTTCTGCCAAGGAACAAGTGACAGGACAAGACAAAACAGGCTCAAGTTGCCCCAGGGAAGCTTTAGGCTGGACATGAGGAACAATTTCTTCCCCTTGAGAGTTGTCAAGGCCTGTCCTGGGCTGCCCAGGTCAGTGGCAGAGTCCCCATCCCTGGATGGGTTTCAAAGCCATGTAGATGTGGTGCTGGGGAAGAGGGTTTGGTGCTGACCTGGCAGTGCTGGGTTAAAGATGGAGCTGACAAATTTAAAGGTGTTTTCCAGCCAAAATGATGTTGTGGGTTCATGGTTCCATGAGTTTATGGCTTGAGATTTCAGTTATTGGTTGATTACTAACACAGATCAGGCTCTGTACTGGAAGTGTTCTTACAATCATTGAGTTCCTACCATAAATATGTTTGGGGATAAACATTTCCTTTTCTTAATTTCCAGTGCCATTTACCTTGGAACAGCAGTAGCATGAAGGACAGTGGTTCTTTTCTTATTCATCCAGAGAGGAGAAGTCAGGGACTTTGGTGACACCATATTAATCACTGAACCCTCCGTGTCACACGGGCTGGGCTCTAATTTCACACAGACCATTTATTCCCTTGGCTCTTTTAAAGCTTCACTTCCCTTGCCAGGGGTTTGGGCCTCCCAATTCCCTAAGGATGTGACACATCTGGTGCTTGAGACTGGAAAGAAGGAGTGAGACGTTTTTCCTGGGCTGGGATGCTGGAGGTGTTTTCAGGGCCCTGAGTTTTTAGAGGAAATAGTGTGAATGAAACACATTTGAGCTATTTCTGTAGCTCCTGGTGCCCAGGGAAAGGACAAGGTGCAAGAGGCACAAAGTGGAACACAGGAGATAGTCTGAACATGAGGAGAAACTTCATTACTTTGAGCCCCCCAAAGCAGCTTTGTTTCATGTTAGAGGTTTAGATATGATGAGACATGGTTCTGGGCTTCCCAGTTCAA
>VWYK01082969.1:17499-41363 GCA_013399775.1 Semnornis frantzii | reverse complement strand
CTTTATTATTTTATCAAGTTCTCAACCAAAATGTCTTTTCCCCCCCCCCCCTTCTTATTATTCTCAACTTTCCAATTGAGAATTTGAAAATTTGTCAGGAATGAACTCAACAGGCTGTTAGGAGACCAGCACATATTTTCTCCTTGTGAAAAACAGCATTTTTACAAAACTGACAATGTAATTTCTGTATTCCACTGCCTACTGGGCACAGAAAATGGTGTACCATGACACAATCTTCAATCTTTGTTCATGTTGCTGGGACACAAAACAGTACAAAATGCAAAATGTTATTCAAATAATTCTGTTTCTCAAACTACATATAATAGTATGCTTTCTAAGCAGAGAAAACAGATACTGATTCAGTGACTTGGGTTTTAGATCCTTGAAATGTTTGCCTGCAGAATGATGTTTAAGCTAATTTCATGATGTGAAATCAGTCATTCAGGACAACTGGCCCCAGAAATCATCTCTGTACATCATGTATATATCTTCTTATAACCAGATTGATGCTGATTTGTGTGGCAACAAAAAAATCTGTGACTAGCAACAACTGTGATGAGGAATTATGAAAACTGGGAGACAAGTATCTCTTACAAATGTACCTATGGCAAATTTGGATATTTGGTTCAGTAACTTTTCAGTGTGGAATGGATCCTATTCTTCTTAAAAGAACAAAACTCTACATTTCTCCCTACAGTAAACTAATAATATAGACCAATATTCAAAGGGCAAAAGCTATTTGTACTTTCAGGAGAAAGTAACCTTTTTTGTATTTTTGTGTATGGTATAAGCCATACAATTTGCTTTTTCATGCAGACTTTAGTGATGTGAAAATACGAAATCTAGTTAAGCTTGTTACCTGTTTTTATGTGGGGTTTTGTATCAGCTTTGGTTTGGCTTCTGTTTAAGAAAAGCAATTCCAAAATGACACAGTCCATTTTTTTCCTAATCCTAAAAGCAGTCCCTCTATTTAAAGTAACACTGGGGGCTCCCTGAATGTTATCGTTTATAAATACCCATTAAGATGACAAGTCAAATGACTTCAGGATTGCAAGTTATCTCTCACAGTTGTTCAACTGTTAAAATGGAAAGTGGTAAGAATAGAATAAAAATACCCATGGTGAATGTTACATGTGCATAGGGAATAGGACACGTGACCACTTCAACATTAATCTTTCCACTTAAATTTACTCTGCCATTTTTAAAGGTCAGCTTCGTGAACTTCTTTCCTGATGAGCAATCTAAGGTCAGTTGTTCTGTTCAAATATATGCACTCACCAGAAACACACTTTTCCTCTACTCATGATCTGTATGGTACTTGCTTCCACAACATACTGCTGGTTTAGGCATTAGTAATAATTCATACAAGTTGCCTAATTATAATACAGAGGTGAGAACCATGAATGTTACATTTGCAAGAAGACCAAATTGCTGAGGCAGACGAATATTCCCAACAGCCTGTGTAATCAGACAGGTTGCTCCTGGACTAGGCAGTAGTTAAGTTTATTGTATATGGTTTATGGTATAACTCTACAAAGAGTTATGAAAGGGATCTTTTGATTGTTGACCTTATAGTAGCCTTCCAGTATCTGAAGGAGGCCTACAGGAAGGCTGGGGATGGACTACTGACAAGGTCTTGCAACGACAGGACAAGGGGCAATGGGTTTGAACTGGCAGAGGGGAGATTTAAACTGGATGTTAGGAGGAAGTTCTTTCCAGTGAGGGTGGTGAGACACTGGCACAGGTTGCCCAGGGAGGTTGTGGCTGCTCCCTCCCTGGAGGTGTTCAAGGCCAGGGTGGACGTGGCCTTGAGGGACCTGTCCTAGTGGGAGGTGTCCCTTGCCTATGGCAGGAGGTTGGAACTAGATGATCCTTGAGCTCCCTTCCAACCTTACCATTCTATGATTCTATGACCGTTCATCATTTTTTTGTTCTTTTAACTGGGCTTGGGACCTTGCTTACTCTAAAAATGTACTATTGCTTGTTAACCAATTCAAAGATACAATGTACACCTAAAGTCTACATGTCTACATGAATACATGTTTTACTAAGTCTGATTAAGCTATTTGAAACGTTTCAACTAGAAGATAGCCTTGCTATCTCTGAGACTCACCCTAAAAACACTCTTCAGAAGAAAACATTTTTTTCTAGTTTCCACTGTCTGCAAAACTTTGGAATACAGTACCCTCCACTTGGAAATAAGGAATTAAAGACCACTACAACCAGTAACCTAGTGTCTGTTCTAGTGTACTGATATGCAACTACATCTACATAGTCACAACTACAAACTGTGAGACATTCAACATAGAATCCCACCATAAAATAGAACATCCCAGAACACTGAATGCATGTTTGAAAGTCTATATGGATTAGGGAAAAGAATTCAGAGTGATGTCTGACACAGGCAGGGAAGGACCAGCTCAGAATGATGCCTCTGCATCTAAGATTTCTTCTTTCAGTTCAAGAAGCAGTTTGCAACCTGAACCTGAGATCAACAGGTGAGTTATGTACATTCCAATGAACATTACTTTTTGGTTGACATTTTAGAAGAGTATGTGTCGAAACCTTCTGAATCCTTCAACTGGAAGGCTCTTTATTTAAGATATAAAGGGTCTTTGTCACTTTCTCCCACATACAATTTATTTCATGTTTCACTTTCTTATTGAGGAAACACTCGCCAATCACATCCTTGGACAGGTTTTCTTACAATATTATTTAGACCAGCAGCCAAGATAATAGTACACCCTGCCTCTGAAGCATGCTATTTATCATAAACACTTTGTAAATATAAACAAGTAAAAAAAGGAAACAGAGCAAGGGCTTTATACTAAAAGCACAGTAGTACTCAGAATTGACAACAATATAAATTGTGCCTACCAGTAGCTGATGACTGAAAAATACATAGGGAAGGAGTAACAGATGCTACGATTAGCATCAGAAAGCTGATCTGCTCAAAAATGGTCAGAGAACAACATTTTCTTACAGTCTGTATTATCTCTTGTTTTAATTCATTTGATACTTTCAGTGGGGGTCTTATGCGGCACAGCAAGCAAAGATTGCTTGCTTCAAGAGGTGTCCCTGAAGACAGACATAAAAAAAAAAATATCTGAAATGGATGGTACCAGCACAATTCCTCTGCAGCATTTCACATGTAGTTTTTCCAGAGATGTGTTCATAGGCTTGAGAAATCAACCCATGAAGATAGGATGGATAAATACTTGAAGGTAATTTTGTAACTTTCATTGTATGTCCTTAGTGTGGCCCACAGCTCAAGACAGAGCACTGTGTTGATTTCCCTGTAGTGACACTTCTAAAGCTTTACCTCTGCTGCTGAAAAATACTGCTGCCAATGTTGCTATACCAGTAAGAATTATGAAAATATTAACAAGTGAAGGACATCTCCAAACTCCCTTACTGAAAGCTGGGGAAACTTGGCAAACAGGACATGAGCGTACTGTACAAATCAGCAAATTCAAATGCAGCCCCTGCCATGCTTGCTTTCCTAAGATGGAAAAGTAGATCTAAGAACTTGGTATTCAGATAGTGCAAAGCTGAGAAAGGGATGAGTGGGAGAACTCCAGAATAACACAAACCATTTGGGCAATTTTCTCTTTCTGAATACCTGTCTCATTTATCCTCTTGCCATCTCTATGGAATTTTCTATTCACTTTATCCCTTTGTTATTAATTACCATAAGCTTCCAGGAGTTTTGTTTTCTAAGTGCTAGAAACATGTTAAATTGAAAAAAAAACCACCAACAACAACCTGTAAGTCTGCATGTCTTGCATTCAATGCTTATTTAATATTGTGATTATAAGAAATTAAAAATAGTATGTGAGACAACCTAGAGGATGCTAGACATCAACAGGGAGGTTGCAGTTTTTTCCCAGTGATGACAGTATAGGTATTACCTGACATGCTGGCAGACATGACACAGAGCTATCAGAACTGGATCAACTCAGAAACAGCAGTTCTTAGGTTGTTTACAACACACATACTCACCTGGCTGTACTTCCCTTACTTCGTAAGGTTCATGCTAGCTCACTCATTCTGCCTGTCTCAGTCTTCCTGAGGGGTGTCTCTTCCTTCTGGAGTGTCAACCTCCCTACTCATTTTGGTGTTGTCTGCAAAATCTGAGGTGCTCTTGCTCTCAATATCCAGCTTACTTATGAGGATATTAAAGAGCACGTGGCCCAATATTGATTTTTGGGGGACCCCACTTGTGACTGGCTGACAGGCTGAAATAGAACAATTTAGTACCACTCTCTGAGTACAGCCTGTCTGTGAGCTCCCCAGTCACCAAACAAACCACCTGACTAGGCCATACCATGTCAGTTTCTCTGTGCAGGACTCTCTCAAAAGTCTTTGAGAAGTCCAGGTAGACAATGGCAACTGGTTGCCCTGCATGGGCTGAGCAAGTCACTTCATCACAGAAGGTGATCAGGTTTGTCAAGCACGATTTCCCCCTGGTGAATCCATGTTGGCTTTTCCTAATCACATGCTTCAGATGACTTGTGACAGTCCCCAAGAGGATTTGTTCTGTAACTTTCCCAGGGACTAAGTGAAGCTAATGGGTCTATAACTACCTAGGTCCTACTTTGAACCCTTTTTAGAGGTGGGAGTGACATTAGCCTTCTTCCAGTCTCCATGGCTGTCTCCTGATCCCCATGAAGTCTCGAAGATTATGGAGAGCAGCCTCACAATGACACAAGCCAGCTCTCAGCACCCTTGTGTGGATGGCATCTCTATTTGTATGGACCAAGTTCCTGCAATAGTTGACACACCACCTCTTCCTTCACTGACAGTGGGCCTAATGGTGTCATTCATGCCAGCATGAGAGAGTAATAATGGAGAGCATTCTGTGCTTTTGACGAGGTGTGGCACCCTCTCTCTCAACCTAATTTGGTTGATCAAATACATCCCTGAAGTAGTTAAAGCAGCCCCAGTAAAATTCTGCTGTTTCTTTTTTCTGCTCTTACTTCCTCAGAAGTTACTCTTTTCTTGCAGCCAGGTGTGTAGTATTTGTTTGGTACTAGTAAAAATGCTGAACAATTCCAACATTTTCTCCTCACCTCTTCCATGTACCTTCCATAATGAAAGGTAAGTTGAACTCCTGAAGATAAGGATGAGAGGAGAACATGTTGTGATGGCTAAGGCAGAATCATGTTATAACCAAACTACTACAGAACCACAGATAGTAAGCTTGACTTCAAAAGTTTGAAAAGCAGTCTGAGAAGAAATCAACTACATGCAACACCCACTATTTCTGGCAAATAGAAGAAAAAGAGCAGGCAACCCCTCTCAACTATTTCTGCCAGTGAGATACATAAGCAAAGGCTGTGCCATCTCCTTCATAAACCTTTCCCTTAAACAAAAAAGAATCTTCATCAACCATCAAGGATAAGTGTGCAGGAAAATATACTGAAGAGTCTTCAGACTCTATGACACTTTTGCCAAAGTTATAGCCTTTTTATTGAAATATTACTTTTTTTGGTTCCTGTAAGGAAATGAAAAGTTTTATCATTTATCAAATGTAAAAACAAACTGTGAAAAACATTACTTGAGAAATGAGCTAACAATCTGGAAAAAAATGCCAGAAAGCAAGAATAAAATCATGCAATATAAATATAAAAAAAAAATACAAGGGTAATCAGGTTTTTACAATGTAGACAATTCTTTACACAACCTGCAGGAGGTTTGAGCGTTGAAATATGTGTTTTGATGTAGATAAAACACCACCATGCATATTGTTAGCTGTCTAAGTTATGACAATGTGTTATATAAAAAACAAAGAACAATTATAATTTGATACTTGAACACTGCAGTGGCTGATGAAGAATTAATATTTAAGTTTAAACTGCAAATAAAACTCAGTTTCCATTTGGTAAGACTACAGTTCCACAAGTATACATCCACTTTCTGCAAGACTGCAACTACTTTTTTATATCAAGAACTTTTGGGGAAATCACATTTTTAAGCAGGATTATTTGAAATATGTTACTTGGCTATATATGTAAGTTCCAGAACAGACAAATATACATGTATGAGGTGAAATGAACAGAGCAGCAAACATTATAAAATACCAGGAATGGAAATCTTTAAGTACATGTCCCAGGTTGGGAACTATAAGGTTAAGAAAGCCTTCTTGGGACTTGAAGATTGTTATTCAATCCCACAATTCTGCTCTCTCTTCATAAGCTCACAGCCAGCCCAGCTTGCTCTCTTTTCCTCCCCCTCCAGCCTTCTGCCGGGCAGGAGCTGCGTTATCGGGACAAACATGTAAGGATAGGCCTGGTTGGGGCCTTCAGAGGCTGTGTTTAGGGCTCTTGGATGGCAGAGGCGTGAGTGGGCAGGGAAGACTGGAGCACTGGGGATGACAGATTTAGTTTTGGGTTGGGGGAAAACTCAAGGGGGCTCGCTTATGGATTCTGTATCTGCCTTGTAATTTCTATCTGTAACTCTCCAAATAGAATTCTGTGTTTTTTCTCCAATCTGTTTGAGAGCTTTACTCTGTCGGCTCTTTAAACCCACGACAGTACACCAGACATTCAGATTATATCGAAACAACTGAAGATGAAGTATTTGCACTCTGAAACCTATTTTCATCTATTTATCTCTTAGGCTATATTCCGTCCTCTGCCTTCCTGTAGGTCCAACAGGAAGTTTTCCTTCTGTCTGGCCACATCTCATGCAGCTGTGTACGGCCACAGGAAGAACAGATATTGTTTGGATGACCGAACCAAAAATAAAGGACTGTGCAACATGAAGTGATACCATTATTCCCATGTTTTGGTAATGACTGGCTCACATGATGGGCCTCAGCTCATATTAGCTTTGTCCCTCTCTATTAAGCAAATGGATTAACAAACAAATTGGAAACACTTCTGTTACATTGATTCTGTTTAGATTTCCTAAGGGAAAAAGGCCTAGTTCCCAATTTGCAAAGAGATCTCTTTGCAATACTTGTCTGAAGGACAAGACTTTTGTTCTGAAATACGATTAAGCAGGATTAGCATCTGCCTTTATTATTTATTATTAAAATCTTCAAGGTCTCAAGAGCAACCTGAATACATACTCATACTGTGCTGTTGACTAATTTCAGATAAGCTGCTTGGATACACAAAGAGACAGAGGTAAATCTAGTCCTGATGCTTGTCAAGCCCTGTGGATATTGGTGCTGGGGAACAGCATTCCAGCATGCTGCTGCAGGAGTCAGCCTCTTATTGTAACCAGAAGTCAGTCAATGGCATCCTTAAAGTGACAGCCCTGAGTCCAACAGGAATAATCATAGAAAGAATGGTTGTAAATGCTCTTACTCATATCACCATCTTAAGCTTACTGTATTCAAGGGAAATAAAAAGTCACCATTAAGGTGACGAGCCTACAGAGATTTAATTTAGGATGAGATGAATTATGCTACACATCTCACAAGGTACTCAGCACTCCCCTGGCAGCAAGCAGCAACTTTGATGGCTCTAGGAGTCCACAAGTATCACCACAGTCAACTCTCATAAAAAGCATTCATGAAGAAGGGACTGGAGGAGAGGGGTGGTGAGAAACAGGGATGTTTTAGGCTTGGTATGAAAGGAAAATTTCGAAAGAATATTGCCTGGCAAGATAATGGAGTAGATTCTCCTGAAGCCTCTGCTAGGGCACATGGAAAATGAGGAGATGGTTGGTGGCAATCAACGTGCCTTCACATGGCAGATTCTCCCTGACAAATTGGGTGGCTTTTTGTAATGGGGTCACAGCATCAGCCTGCACAGGGCCATTCTATATGGACAATAGGGCAGTCAAATGTTATGAATACAGTTGTTTTGTACTTGTGGGCCATGATGCCAGGGAATGTTCACGAACATGTTTAACCTATTAGAACAGGCATTGCATCTCTACAGGGAGATTACCACAGACTTGACAGTTTTTTTTTTCTCTGCATGTTACTGAACATGTGACTCTCTGCTGGGTAGTGTTTTCTATAAACAGACAGCATGAGGATAAGTTTGACACAGCTTGCTAATAATATGAAAATAGTTTTTCATACTCGATCTTGAGTAAAATGAAAAGCACCCATACACACAACCAGCCCTCAACATCTTAGAGCAGTTCTTCCAGTTTCAACAGGATCAACAGGCATATTTATGTTAGCATTCAGATAAAAAGGGAAAAAAACCCCAAGCACCACTCAGTGTAAACAAACATGAAGTCTAATGCAACCTTGTAAAAGTTCTCACTGAAAACTAGGGTGCAACAGCTGAAATTTAATTTATGTTAAAGACCACCTCTTAAAGCTTCCTTTACACCAGAGGACTGTGAAGTGTGTAAAGCAGCATCTATTTTTAGAGAAGCCATGTGAGAACCATGGAACTGTAAACTTGTAAAGATTCATCTCTGTTCAATTCAAACTGTCAGGAAGTCCAAAGTACATGCATGCCCATGTCCTCTGGTGTGCTGTAAATGACATCACATCACAAACCTTCCGTGCTTTCAAACCATAGACCAGCTTTTAGATAAACACTGATATCCATAAAAATTCACCTGGATTTATGAGGCTTTCAACAAGGTCTCTCAATCAAATGCTCTTGTGTAGACTGAGAAGTCATGAGACTATGAGAAGAATTATTCTGGTGAAGACCAACTGCTGTGAATTGCAGAACATTAACCAAATATCAAGTGATTTGCTTGCAAAAAGATGAAATGTGAAGAGATTCACAGAGAGAAAAAAAAAAAAAATTGAAGTCATCTTTAAGATCCCTACTACTCAGGAACACAATCTTGAGATGATTATGTAACCATGAAAACATCACTTCAGAGCTCAACAGAGGTTAAAAAGTCAGTGAAGCATTGGGATTAACCATAAAAAGAAGGCATTCTTATGACAAGGTGTAGCCTTATGCCAATGTATAGTCCAAGGGTTACCCTCAATGCTGATTTTTTTTCTAATTCTGCCACCCCCATCAAACACTGACAAAAGGGATACCACAAATGGAAGAAAAGTGCAGAAAAGAATTTTAGGAGCAATTAGGTAGTCATGAACTCAAAGGACTGAATTGACAGGGAGTGATTACTCACTATTTTTTTGGACAGAAAATAAAGGCAGAAAGGGATGAAGAAAGTCATACAAGGCTGTGTTGACAAAGCACACAGTTCAGCTGTGGATATCTGTGCTACAGGATGTTGTGAATAGAAGAAGCTTCTACAAACAAACAAATAATGAGACAAGTTCATGGAAGGTTCTCCAAGAACATCTGGAGGCTGGAAAGACACCACTTCAAATGAAAGCTGCTGAGAAAGTACACCGAGACAAGCCACTCTCCATGATATTTGAAAAGTCATGGCAGTCAGGTGAAGTCCCTGGTGAATGGAAGAAGGGAAACATTGCACCTATTTTCAAAAAAGGTTGAAAGAAGCACCCTGGAAACTACCAGTCTGTCAGCCTCACCTCTGCTCCTGAGAAGATCATGAAATAGATCCTCCTAGAAGCTAAACTAAGATCCATCAAGGACAAAGAGGTGATTCAAGACAGCCAGTGTGGCTTATCAAGGGCAAGTCTTGCTGACCAACCTAGTGGACTTCTACAGTGCAGTGACTGCACCAGAGGATGAGCGAAGAGCTATGGATGTCATCTACCTGAACTTGTGTAAGGCCTTTGCACTGGCCCCCACAACCTTCTAAATTGGCAATTTGATGGGTGGACCTTTTGGTGGATAAATGGGATTGTTTGAATGGCTGAATCCAAAGGGTAGTGGTCAAAGGATCAATGTCCACATGGAGATCATTAATAAATAGTATCATTAACATCTGTTTATTGTCTTCATCAATGACACAGACAATGAGAGCACACACACCACATAGCTGCACTTCAGCCTGTAAGAAAGCCTGAAGTTTAGAACAACTGCACATCTGAATTGTCTTCTGTAACTGCCATGATATTGGGGTCTATCTTTAGGCAGAAAACAGACACTCGCCTCTTCCCTTTTCAACTTTACCTTACTGTTTCTTCAGTCTTAGAGTGTAATACTGCTTTCCAATTATGTCAGACATACAATAAATCCTGGTGCTCTGTTTAGAAGAATGATATCTAAAAATCCATAAACTTCTATTCTGAAAATGGATTGTCTGTAAATCACTTACAGACTCTTTACACTGCAGACAAATTAAATAACTCACACACTCTACACCAACAAGATGACAAACTTTTGCTGACAATCCAATGGCAAGTAAACAGACTTCCTCCACATTTTTTTATTTCTATTTTGAATAGAAATACATTTATTCAATAGAATTGAATAAAATATAATTCAATGGATTCAATAGAATAGAATTCAATTGAATAGAAATACATTTATTCAATAGAATTGAATAAAATATAATTCAATGGATTCAATAGAATAGAATAAAATATAATTCAATGGATTCAATAAAATAGAATAGAATTCAATTGAATAGAAATACATTTATTCAAAATTATAATGCTTGGTTACTTGGTGGTTATTACAGAGATATAGGGAAACCCTAGCAAGCTTATCTACTGGAATAATGCTGTTCTAAAAGAAAGTTACCTCCTTAACCAATATAGTATTTTCCCTAAATAACCAAAAAACCCTGTTTTCCCAGAAAACACACAGCAGGATAAACCCATCATATGAAAAAGGATTAAAAATCAAGGAATAAAAAGTAATAAAACACAGAACAGATGCTAAGACCAAAATAATTCAGTTCTGTTTTAATTAGAGGGAAAACAGACTATTTGCCTATTCCTATACACAAGAAAATATTAAATAGCCAATGCATTAAAAATAATATACCTACTTGCCAGTGATGGTCCTCCAAAGCTGTGCACCTGAAATTGTAGGAAGGTAAGATGAAATATAATGCACTGTAACAGAAACATTATTTGTTTTCTTTATTCATAAGGAGTATTCAAATTTAGAACAAAATTACTGAGAAAGTCTCTGTAGCAGTCAAAAGAGGAAGGGTATATTAATTGGAGTAACAGTTATTGAATTATTTTCTGTAAACATATGAGTTAAAAATGTACATGGAAAAGATCAGTACCTTACAACACAACTTGCACTTTACATAGACAAACAAAAAGGCACTTTCTACATTCCTCATGTAATAGTCTTGCCACCTAGTGGTTGGCTCACTGGGAAGTTTTTTTCCCCTGCTTTTTAGAGTGGGACTACATTAATTTCAAGTCACTACCTCGAGATTTCTACGGTATTACTTCAAGAACCTGACTATTATTGAACTCTGTGTACTCTGTATTGCCATCAAAGGCAATAGTAAAATTTAAAAGTTAACTCTAGTAAAATAAACATTCTGTAAGCTGGGAAAAAACAGTTCTTCCTAGCCCTACCCCTGTGATGAATGATTAATAATCACGAGCAATGGCAGTGAAATACAAATGAAGACAGGAGGGTATTCTTACTGTCTTAGTTCAGTCAATATTGGTGTACCTTGGATTTGGTCCATACAAAAATATTAGTAATTACATCTAAAAGAAAATGTATGTAAATTACCACCTTCCAATTTGTCAAGTATTCAACATTAGTGGTGATTTATACAACACAGAGCTTAAAAAAATCAAATTATGATAAGATTTATAGTTGGTCTCTGAGTTTGTGGTACTCAGGGCAAGAAGCAGAATGGTAATGAAAACTCCAAAGGAGGTAATGACAATAAACATATTTCAGGAAAAGCTGCACCTGCTGAATAATACGTTTGGGCAGTCATAAATTACATGGTAGTACACCAAAGAGGAATAATTTGCTTCTGTGACACCTATTTCCTGCTTTTGTACTGTGTTCAGGTGACTTTTCAAATTCTTTGCACGGGGATTCAACATCAAACAAAAGGCAAAATAAGATACTTTAGATAAAATGTTCCTGAGAATTACAGGTTGATGATAAGCACTTTGCTTTTCAAGACACTAATGAAGTACTGGACAGGTATTAAAAAAAAATCCCAACAAACCACACAAGAAAACATAGGTCAAATCAACAAACAAATGCCTTTAAAATCTGGGTATACTGAACTAAGTCTTTACACAAACTGGAAACTAAACATACAAAACACTGAGAAAAAAAAATACTGCTTACTTCTTATTTCAATTGTGCTAAAATAGGTAATTTCTCAATCTATTTACAAAGGTGACCAATTTATATTTGGTCTCCCAAACTTTCCAACAATTATGTTATTAATATCAGAAGCATGAATGTTTAAGAAAACTTTCTATTTCAGAAAATACTTAGCAGTGAAGAAACAGGAATGACTGATTACTGATATTACAGATTACACTCATCCTAGAATGGATCTCTTAATGTCCTTCCTCTAAAATACAGCAAAATTTTATTGAAGATGCTAACACATCATCATGGATATATTCCCTCTGAAATGAGCTACTACTTTTACAATAACCATAATATCAAAGTAGGTTTAGTAATCATAGAATCATAGAATAGTAAGGTTGGAAGGGACCTCAAGGGTCATCTAGTTCCAACCCCCTGCCATAGGCAAGGACACCTCCCACTAGTACAGGTCACTCAAGGCCTCGTCCAACCTGGCCTTGAACACCTCCAGGGAGGGAGCAGCCACAACCTCCCTGGGCAACCTGTGCCAGTGTCTCACCACCCTCACTGTAAAGAACTTCCTCCTAACATCCAGTCTAAATCTCCCCTCTGCCAGTTTAAACCCATTGCCCCTTGTCCTGTCATTGCAAGACCTTGTCAATAGTCCCTCCCCAGCCTTCCTGTAGGCCTCCTTCAGATACTGGAAGGCTACTCTAAGATCTCCTTGAAGCCTTCTCTTCTCCAGGCTGCAGAGCCCAACTCTTGTAGCCTGTTCTCATAGGAGAGCTGCTCCAGCCCTGTGATCACCTTCGTGACCCTCCTCTGGACCTGCTCCAACAGTTCCATGTCCTTCCTAATGAAGGGCATGGATGAACCCACATACCCTGAAATGCAGATGTTTAAGCAAGGAACTCTGTTAGCATACTGCCTTACCTTTTATCCTTGAGAGTACCAAATCCTTTATTATCTGAAGAATTAGCACTCCAAGTATTATGAGGGAAGTTAGATGATACACTCTCCAAGGGGTCAGTGCAACAAACCTAGAATGTCAAGAATTAAGAAAAGGTTAAATATTTTTGATTTATTGGAAGCATATGTACTGAAAATAAAGAGAGAAAAAAAAGACAGATATTATGTTGATGAAATTTAGGTTTTCCTCACAACCTTTCCACAGGAAGCAAACTGTGAGAGTCTCATTTAAAAGATGCAATTATTAAACATACATTGAGTCTGCAGTACCTGTTATCCATATTGTATTTAAGCATAAAGTATAGAAAATATATACTGCATAGGAAACTTTACTTTTCAGAATAATTATGGGTTTATTAACACAAATTTTACTGGCACAACACATCCAAAAAAGGTTACACATTTTCTTGTGCTTCCTATAGGGCCCATGTTCACACACTACTTTTATACACTCGTTCTTTCAAATGCAATGATAAGGTAAATCTGTATCATTCAAGGAATAATACTCAAAGTTGTCTTCATACTGAACTTTTGCAAATTTCCTTTTTCATCACATAAATTTTTAGAACACATGAAGTCAGACCTAGGCTCAGACATGTACAATCTCATGCACTGATGACTTTCCTAGGTGTGTTTGGGGATTAGCTCTTCTATTTGTTTTACTGACAAGTATCTTAACTTACAGAAAAGGGCATGAAGAGTAAAGGAATTAAAATGAATTTTTTTTTTTTAAAGGTAGGTCTATTAGAGCTTGTTTCAAGCACTTCAGAGACTTGAATACAGATAACAAGTGGAGTATTATTTATTATCAAAGTAAAAGCAAAACCAATTCACTATAAAAAGCAGTTGAGGATAGCCAAAAGCAGTAAGAGGCTACCATTCAAGCAAGTAGATCAAATGAGAATGCCAAAAGAAACTATATCATACAAAGCTGGGAGGTTTCTAAGAAGCCTGTTGGAGTTGAAAGAAGGGCAACTGGTCACTCAACTAGTTGCTGTGGCAGTGTTTCTGCAACAATGAGGGGAAAGGGAGGTAAAAACTTGTAGCAAGCGTGGCCATTGGAGGAAGCCATAAAATACCTTTTTACCACACTTGGATTTTTTTAAAGAAAATCAACTTCCAGATGTTTCTAACAGGCTCAGGAGACACTGCAGTACTGGAAAGCTGCTTCAGTATTCCTTGTGATCCTCAAAAACCAGAACTGAATCAAAGAAAATGTCCATGCCACTCACATTTAACACAAACTTGTGATGCTGCATCACCCTGACCAGACTGGGATATGATTTCCAATATGAACAAATAAGCTCACTCCAAAAGTTTTCTTGGAATATGAAAGTTTTCTACATCCATGGGGAGATTGAGTTGTAAGACTATTCTATCACAAACACCTCCCTCCAAAAAGTATTAAATTATTACCTCTGTATAATTTCAGCCAACTCAAGAAAACCAACAAGGATACGTAGTGAAAAATTATTACAAGGTAAGCTCTTTCAGCATAGCTCATTAATTAAAACTCCTGACAACTTTTCATCATGTTGTCCCACTCTTACTCATTATCTCAGCATTAAAAATCCTTGATTCTGTTTAAGGAGTAAGTTCGACTGCACTGAAGACTATTTTTGGTCTACTTATTTAACTTACAGATTATGAGGCATAGAGGGAGAGATGTGACACTGCATAAAAAAAAAAAATCAAAAGAAGGATTTTTCATACAAGTTCAAGGCATAAGAAGTTTATAATAAATTCAGTCCTTTAAGCTAAGCAGGCTTAACACCATTTCTGTCCTAGGGGTTCTTTATAGTGCTTGTGCATTAGTATTTTATGGAATCAAACATGTTGTACACCCTGGCTTGGCAATCACCATTGGCCAGTCCTCAGTGGTTTTAAAGAAATACATCAATACTGAAATTTCTGTACATGTGCATGTACACACACATTTCACTCGCTCTTAAAGGGAAGACCAGATGTTTACTAAGGAGGTGTAGTAGTCTGTCTTCCATAGATTATACAGAACATTATCTGCCCTATTTTATGCTCATAACTAAACCATATTCATACTCTCACTGCAATCACACCTCTCCTGCTGTTAAAAACAACTGTACCAATGCAGATAAAGATTAGCAAACAAGTATCAACAAGGTAGCATCCTCTCTGAAAGATGCCCCCAAGTCATGTCACAGAATGGTAGGGGTTGGAAGACCCCTGAAGATGATTAAGTCCAAACCCCCTGCCAGAGCAGGATCACCTATGGCAGATCACATAGGAACACATCCAGGCAGGCCCTGAAAGTCTCAGCGGGCTCACCACCTCTCCAGGCAGTCTGTTCCAGTGCTCTGCCACCCTCAAAGTAACTTAAGTTCCTTCTCGTGTTCAGATGGAACTTCCTGTGTTCAAGTTCATGGCCATTCCCTCTTGTCCTGTCACCAGGGACCACTAACAAGAACCTTGGCCCCATCTTCCTGACACCCTTTTGTAAGCATTAGTAAGGTTCCCCCCTCAGCCTTGTCTTCTCCAAGCTAAGCAGCCCCATCTCTCTCAGCCTTTCCTCAAACCACAGATGTTCCATTCACCCCTTCATCTTCATGGCCCTGTGCTGGACTCTGTCCAGTACCTCTTTGTCTTTCTTAAGCTGAGATGCCCAAAACTGGACTCCAGGTGAGGCCTCACTAAGGCAGAGTAGACCTACTGGTCACTGTCCTCTTAATGGATCCCAGGATGCCACTGTCCTTCTCAGCCAAGAGAGCACGCTGCCAACTCATGGTCATCCTGTTGCTTATCAGGTCCTGTTCATCAGAGCCGCTCTTCAACAGGTCAGCATCCAACTTGTAATGATACATGGGGGTTGTTCTTCCCCAGATGCAGTACTTTACACTTGACCTTACTGAATTAGATCTCTCTCTGCCCAGCTCTCTAGCCTGTCTAGGTCATGCTGGATGGCAGCACAGCATTCTGGTGCCTCAGTCACTCCTCCCAGTTGGGCATCCTCAGCAGACTTGCTAAGGGTACACTCTATCTCTTCATCCAGATCACTGATTGAATAGAGCTGGACCCATTACTGACGCTGGGGCACACCACTAGCCACAGGCCTGCAACTAGACACCCCACCCTCTGAGCTCTGTCCTTCAGCCAGTTCCCAATCCACCTCACCATCCAGTCACCCAGTCTTCACTTGTTGAGCTTGGCTATGAGAATGCCATGGGAGATAGTGTCAAAAGCTTTGCTGAAGTCAAGGTGCTATCATCCACTGCCCTTCCCTTCATCCACCCATCTAGCTATGACATTGTAAAAGACTATCAGAATTAGTCAAGCATGATTTCCCTCTGTTGAATCCATGCTGACTACTCAATCCTCTTTTCCTCAACGTGCTTTGAGATGGCACTGAGAACAAGATATTCCATTGCCTTTCCAGGGATGGAGGTGAGGCTGACCAGGCTATAGTTACCCAGGTGCTCCTCCCTGCTGTTTTTTGAAGACTGGAGTGACAGTCCTCAGGGACCACTCCTGTTCTCAAAGACTTTTCAAAGTTTATGGAGAGTGGCCTAGCAATGGCTTCTCCACACTCCTCAGCACTGGCAGATGCATCCCATCAGGGCCCAAGGATTCACGGATGTTCAGTTAGCTTAGTTGATCTCTAACCCAATCCTCTTCAAATAAGGCAAAAATCCTCCTTTGTCCTGACTTCATCGGTGGTCTTGGGGGTTTGGGACTCTTGAGGGTTGCCTTTTGTAGTAGTGAAGACCAAGGCAGAGACAGAATTCAGTAGTTTTGCCTTCTCTGTACCTTCTTTGCCCGGGCACCCACTTTCGTTCAGCAGTGTGCCCACATTACCTCTGTCTGCTGTTGTCTCCATAGTGCAGGTTTTGCTCTATAGATTTTGAGGAAAAACCCTGTAGTCTAGATAGAGCAGCTAATGCAGTCACCAAACAAGGGCTTTTTTGCTTATTTGGAGAGCTCCAAATTGTTCTGACTGGACTTCTCATGACACATCATTATTAGCTGTCACACTCCTTCCTCCCCTGCTTCAGTACTGTTTATTTAGACTGTGCCGCTTGCAAGAAAGACCATCTTTCCATGAACTCCTTCACAGTCAGTGTGTCAGCCCTCAGGTGCTCCAGCAATGCAGATTAGAAAAGCTGCCTGCAAGCCATATGTCAGAGAGAATTATGTTCTTGAAGCCCTTACTGGTTCAAAGCTGCTAAGTTCACCCTTGTAGATATTTGGCATATGTTTATCATAAGTTTATGAAAAGGTTAGTTAGTCCAACATGCTGGGATGTGAAAACCACTTGTTATGCTAACCGTGGCAGGATTCAAAATTCTTGTAGGAATTATCAACATGATGTGTAGCAACCAGACTAACAAAAAGTTTCAGTGGTACTTTTGCTTATTATTAGGAGTTATGGCTATTTTCCTTTTTATGAAATACTTTACTTAAGTATTTCTACCATGCACATATACCTGACAAAAAATGAAAGGCTCCAGAATGACATCACTGACATCATAATATACTACACAAAACTACTGCTGTTTAGTAGAAGAATCAATAGCTACACTTACTCAATAAACTTTTATGTTCTCTTTCTAAGCAATAACCAGACATTCAAATAGTTCCATTTTTTTTCTACAAGTGGTGTGGAAGTAAAAAACATTACATTGACAAAATTTGTTCCTTCCTGAAATTCTGCAGTATTTAGTGAGATACTGTCATTTTTTTTCTAGAAAGCAAAGGTTTAAACAATGTATAGAGCTGCATGTTGCATAATGACTTCAGCAGCGAACAGGGCAGCTTAGGTGACAAATATGTGAATTTGCAACTATGTGAATTGCTCTTGGATGTAAATTCATATCAACCTTCTGTAAACATAAAAATGCATTATCTGTAAATTTCAAATGTTTCAGTATTGCATGCATTCTAAATCCAAAACTCAATAAGCCAGTGTTTCTCCTGTTGTTCTTTTTAGTGCATCCTGGTCTAAGTGAAAGTACAGATGCTTACACAAGAATTACTGTGCAAAAATCCTCTCCTATCCCTGTACAAAAAAGTATAGATACTTACTGAAGGCAGAACAGGTTACATGTGACTTTTTTTCAGAATCTATTTGGAGAACAGAATTTGGTAGAATTGTATTTACATGGCATTTAATTCAATCTGCATGTCTGAAAGATACACAAAACCAGCTGATAATAAAATGTTGCATTGCAAAATTATCTGCAAGTAAAGCTCTTGGGGAATGCAGCAGTTAGAATCACATTTCAGTATCTGTGGCATCTGGATCAGATTTACTACCACCTGTTGCATTCAGACAGGTATATAAAATCAAAAATTGAGAAAGTGGAAGTTTAAATTACCTAAACTACAAACCTTCTAAGTCTACCATGACATCAAATGCCACTGTTATGTCAGTGAAAATGGGATGATTATTTCCATGGAAGTTACAATTATTTTGAATTGAACAAATAATATCAAATAAACTGGCTTTTTTTTTTCCCTCCCCCCTCCCCCAGAAACAGCCCCAGATGACCTTAATTAACCAGTACTCTGGCGAAGTACAGAAATCTTAATCCCATTTTCTCATACAGTAGTAGCAGTTTGATGTTAAACAAAACACCTCTACCATGTTGCCCTCAATCTTCTTTTCTTTAATGCTCTCATTAGTCTTGTAACATCCACCATGGTGCAGAGCATATCCCCCTAAACCTTCCATTGTTCTCAAAATTCTACTTACTATATGAAAGGCCACATTATTTTGAGTTAACACATGAAGAAATTATCATTTGTCTCAAGATAACTGCTTTAGACACAATTTGTAATTTTTAGCACAGTAAATCCAAGGCATGCTGCCATTTGTCCATTCTCCTTTGTTCAGGATTTCCATCTTCTGCAAAGTCCTCATCCTGGATTTGGTCCTAATTGTTCAGTAATGCTTGCTTTCCCTCGGTTTCTCAACTATCACATTTGATTTATTTTCTAATTGAGCCTGTTTTCATCTTACTGTTTGAAAAATTCTGTAAACTGTCCAGATTTTTATGTAACACTGTCTGGCTCTTAAACAATGCCAATTTTCATTCCTGTAAACCAATACCTCTATTATGCAAAGTGTCACTAAAAAGCTGTTGAGATAATGGCTTTAATTTTTTTAATTTTCTGTTCCCTTTTTGTACTTCCAAAGCCTTCAAAAGTTCTGACAATTTATATTGGAAAAGTGAATGTAAGCTTAAAACTGCCCAAATGAAATCAAGTAGACCAAACTATACCACAACTTCTGTTCTCCATTGCTTGAGAAAGCAAATTCTGAAATTTCACCCTCTAGGAAAAAAAAGAATAAAATCCAAATGAAACCCACAAACACCTTTTTGAGCTTGCAGAACACACAAAAAAGTAGTGTACTTTACCTGGGCATAATAAAATAACCACAACCCTGGTAAGTTACAACACCTTGGTTAAAGTTAGCAAATTAAGAGAACAGACTAGAAGAAATTAGCAATCATGTAAGAAATTTATTAATGCACAGTGAATTTAAAAACTGCCTATGCCAGAATGATTTTCTCTTGTGATGTATGTATGTACAATACAATGAGTGTATTGTAAGTTACAGGAGAAATAGATACATAACCTATTGTACTACTGTTGTAGTATTGTACTCTCCCTAGAGCTTGAGGCAGGATTACAATCTGCATTAAACTCTTCGCTTGTGTGTTATTCTGATACTTTGGATTTTGGGAATGTAATCCCAAAACAATTTAAAAAATAAGTGTATGATTTCCTGTAGCAAAGGCAGCTGAATACTGAAATTTGCCAAATTCAAAACTACATCTAGGATCTGGCTGCTGTTAGAAGAAAAATATTTTGTAAAATTAACACAGAGATGTGTTCCGACTTGGGAGACACAACAAATTTAAGACAGTGATCTGAAGGCAAACATACTACAAACTGGACTCAAAATGGCAATATCCTTTCATAAATTTCGATTTATGTTTTGATGTCACACAATTGTTCTCTTCCAATTCTCACTCAATGTAGTTTGTTAATCTCCCTCCTGTCCACTGCCAATGACAAATTTCCCACATATATTCTAAATTGAATGGAATATTTTGAACCAAATACTTTCTTCCTAAGAATTTTAAATTGGGCATAAATAATTCTTTTGGTGTTAATCTTCCTGAGTATGCTCTCAGATTTGAGTGTGGAGAGAGAACGTATGCCTAAGTGGGAGGGGAGGAGAAGGGATTCTGAAACAGCTGAATTACTGTATACCTGAATTAAAGTAATAGGGAGTAAACCATTTATATATTGCAACTTGCAATTTCAGTAAATGGGCTCATAAAAAAATCTGAGGCTTTTAAAGTGAAATAAAAAATGAATTTAGACAGTCAGTACAACCTAGACAGGGTCTCTCTGAATTTCTTACTAATGCCATCTGATGGCACTCTGGTAATGAGAGTTGGATGCTGCTTGGATGGACAAAAGACACATGATCCTTGTACAAGGACTAAGTGAACCACCCTTAAAGAAGGGACCACACACTGCCTCAAGGTAGCACTGACAAAATACTAACCACTACACCAGCATTCTAGGTATAACATCACTAGCACAAGAAGACCACCTAATATGGACAAGACCAAGAGGAAAGGAACATTTTGCAAGCAATGGAATTGCTACAGTTCAGGATGCCAAGTTCACTAAGATGTCCTGCTTGATGGAGCAGTTCCCCAAGGACTACATTTCCAGTGGTACCTTGGTCAATACTGACAGCATGCAGAAACTTACAGTCTTTTTACTCAAACACTTGAAACAGAAAACAATGACATAACTGTACCAACACATATATAGAATTATAAACACCTGCAGCAGCTGAGTCATCACAAACCAGGCTGACCAGGTGGATCTCTGGACTGGGTTAATTCTCCCCAGAGCATCTTTTACAGTGCTGTAGCTATATGCTAATATGTAGTGTTTTGGCTAGTGCTGAGCCAAGCACGAATGGTTGTGCTTTTCCAACATTTTCCTCTCCACAAGGAGAAGAAAAAGCTAGGTTGAAGGATGAGCAAGATCTTGGGAAAGGACACAGCCAGGCCAGCTGACCCAAACTGACCAAACGGGTATTCCATACCGTATGACTTCAGCTCACATATAAAAGCTAAGTGAAAGAAGGAAGTGTGAGGGCATNGACATAACTGTACCAACACATATATAGAATTATAAACACCTGCAGCAGCTGAGTCATCACAAACCAGGCTGACCAGGTGGATCTCTGGACTGGGTTAATTCTCCCCAGAGCATCTTTTACAGTGCTGTAGCTATATGCTAATATGTAGTGTTTTGGCTAGTGCTGAGCCAAGCACGAATGGTTGTGCTTTTCCAACATTTTCCTCTCCACAAGGAGAAGAAAAAGCTAGGTTGAAGGATGAGCAAGATCTTGGGAAAGGACACAGCCAGGCCAGCTGACCCAAACTGACCAAACGGGTATTCCATACCGTATGACTTCAGCTCACATATAAAAGCTAAGTGAAAGAAGGAAGTGTGAGGGCATTTGTTGATGGCTTTCCTCCTCCAGAGCAGTCACTACTCATATTGAAGCCCTGCTTCCCAGGAAGTCAGTGAACATCATCTGCTGATGGGAAGCAGAGAATAGCATCTTTGTTTACTCTTGCTTGCACATGTGGCCTTAGCTTTTGCTTTTCACTCAATTAAATTGCTTCTGTCTTGACTCCTGGGCCTTTGGTTATTTCTTCCCTCTCCCCTGTCCACATAAGAAGGGGAGCGATAGAGCAGCTTTGGTAGGTGTGTGGCCCCTAGCCAGGGCCTCTCAAACAAGAAAAGGAGAAGCAGCATCATGCTGTAAACACTCACAATGCCAACACCAAAGCAGGGAAATCTGAAACTGTATTTAAACGACCGTTTCATTTTCAAAGTGTCAGATTTCACAGAGAGTTGCTAACATCTTTCCAGATGTTCTTCAGTCTCAAATCACAGAACTTCACTGGCCACCATAACTGCTCTAATGTATATCCTAGTTTCTCTCCACCTCCCAGATCTCCCTGGCACAGGCAAGGCATATAAATCATGTCTCCTCACAGGCAATCTTAGGAACTGGCTGAAAGAGAAAGCTCAGAGGGTTGTGGTCAGTGGCACAGAGTCAAGCTGATGGTCTAGTGCTACCCAGGGATCAGCAGTGGGCCCTGTCCTGTCCCATGTATTAAATCAAAGGCCTGGATGAAGGGATAGAGTGTACCCTCAGAAAGTCTGATGATGATACAAAACCAGGGGGGATTGGCTGATACACCAGAGGGCTTGACAGGCTGGAGTTGGGCAGAGAGTAGAAGTTCACCAAAGGGAAGCACTGCACTCAGGGAGGAATAACCCTATGTATCAGCACAAGTTGAAGGCTGAACTGCTAGAAGCAGCTCTGTGGAAAAAGACCTGGGAGCTGTGATGGACAACTGGATGACCATGAGGCAGTACTGTGTGCCCTTATTGTCAAGAAGGCCAACGATATTCTGGGATGCATCACGAAGAGCATGGCAAGCAGATCAAGGGAGGGTATCCTCCCCCTCCCCTTGTCTTGACTTTTGCCATCCTGATTCATCTTGACAGTAAGAAAGTAGAGTGAACTATATTTTTTGATAAAATCACACGATGGGAAAAGTTACTTCTGAGCAGTTTCCAACTGGGACATGAGGAGAATTTTTGCACGAGTACAATCAGCCATTGGAATAATTTCCCCAGGGATGTAGTGGAATCCCCAGCATTGTACACTTTTAACATTCAGATGGACAGGGTACCAACCCATCTTGTCTAGATGGTGCTTCTCTAAGAAAGGTTGGACCTGATGATCCTTGAAGTCCCTTCCAATCTGGTACTTTATGAACTTCAAACACTGGCCATTAAGCTAGGTGCAAGAAAGACTACCAAAGGAAATTTCTGATAGCCATTATATAATGCATGCACTATATACCTTGCATATGCTCCAAGCTGGACAAAAGAATAGCAAATGGGTTGCCCATCACTTGCTGTTCTTTATAGCACAGAAATCTATTCTGTTAAACCTTGTCCTCGAAAATTTTATTAGTCAGGTTGCAATGAAACATAAAATATGACTCTTCCAAATTGCTGAAAAAACAGACAATCTCTGCAGTGAGCAGAAAATCAGAGCAAAACCATGTAAATTTCTAAATTAGTTGCTTAAAAGCAAGATGGATAATATAAGTCAACATAAATTAGACACCACACACTTTGTTCCTGGGATTATAGAGGATATAATGATTTTGAAAATATTTGCACAAAGACTTTTCTTGTGTAACACAAAGATTCAGAAAGTTCTCTTTTCAGATCCTGGTACTCATGTTTGAATATCATGACTTAGGGTTATAGAGAACTAAGTGGAGTTTGCAATTAATCCACTACACTTCTTTGCCTCTCATTCACTTACGAGGAAAGAAGATAGTTCTAGCCATACACAAATCAGTCTTAGAGTCTCAGCAGTATTATTAGACAGTGTCCTAATTCATAAATCATTCTATATGGGCAACCAGGCATACAGCAACACTTCAGATTAGAATACGAAATACACAGGTATTGGCAAAACCTAAGACCAGGGCAAAGTCCTGAAGAAGTACCAATAGAAAGGCAAGGTCTATCCCACACAAATAAATATAAAAGCATTTGTAAACACAACCACGAACACATCTCTACCTCAATTTCTGGGGCTCATCCAATGAAAGTCTGACTAGCAAATCTTCAGTCAAAAAAAGATAACTGGTGCACTTCTCTAACATTCCTGATGTCCTCATTCCACAAAGCTTCCACTAACTAGGCTAAAAAAAA
>VWYK01082969.1:0-17462 GCA_013399775.1 Semnornis frantzii | reverse complement strand
AAAAAGGAAAAGCACACAAACCCCAAAACAAACTCTGAAGTAATAGCCCACGTCAGCGGCGCAGCCCTAACTACGGGCTCAAAGCCTAATTTCACCAGGTTTCAAAGCTCTGCACAGAACCGCAGGCCCTTTGCTCATTTCGTCTGCAAGAAATGCAACTTCTCATAGTCGTGCTGCAGTCGCACAGGTCAGCTTTGGTCTGAGGCTCCTTGCTATGGTGGGGGAAATAAAGGGAGGAGGGGCTGAACGCAGACATAGAGGGTGAAGAACCTGATAAAGCAGATGCACACAAGGTATGGGCCGTACCCTGCTCTGTAGCGGCTGCCGGGGGCAGAAGATGAGACCGGACAGGTGGAGAGAAAAGATCTTCCCCGTGATGGGGAAGCGGGTCAGGTCCTCTTAAAGGGTGGCTGGGTGACCGCGATGGGAAGTACACGGGGACAGGGCACGGAGTAAACCCTCCTCCCGGAAGACGAACGAAGCGCGGGCAGGAGGGACAGTGGCAGGGCGGGCAGAGGTTTCCCTCTCCCGCGGGGAAGGCGGTCCCGACCCCCCGCCCCGGCCAAGCTCGCTCACCAGAAGAACAGGTTGGCGCAGACGAAGCCGCCCAGGCTGTGGAGGGGCCGCTCCCAGCTCAGTGCAGCTGCGATGCAGCAGCTCATCGCCAGCCCTGTCTCCCCCAACAGCGCCACCGCTGCTCCGCATGACACCTCCGCCGGCTCCGCATCCTCGGCCGCCGCCGCGCCCTGCTCCTCGAGGGCCTCCGGCCGCTCCCGGCCGCCGCCGCGCTCCCCGGTTGCCTCCAGATGCGACTCGCGAGGCTGCGCGGACCCCGCACTCGCCATTGCTATGACGGCTGCCGAGCTCCCGCACGGCCGGGCGGAGCTGGGGCGGGCCGGGTCGGGCCGGGTCTGGTCGGGCTGGGCTGGCAGGAGGTGGGGCAGGGGCGCGGCCCTGTTGGGCAGCACCGGGGGCGAGGTCCCGAGCGCAGACGCCCCACCCACCAACCGGCGGCCCTGACGTCACACTGAGCCGCGCACCAGATCCGGGAGGCAGGGAGCGCCGCCACGGGCAGGTGACACGAGGCGGTGCGCGTGTCAGGTGCTGGCGGCGGCACCTCGCGGAAGGGAGCACGCGGGGGAGGTGAGGTACCGGCTGCGCGTGCTGAGCGGCTGCGTCGGACGCCATTTCCTTCCCTCGGCCTCGGCTGTGCCTGTCGCCTCTCGCACCTCTCCCCTCGGGCCCACCTTCGTTGCTGCCCAGTCTTTATGGCCTTGAAATGGCAGGCGGTGAGATGGCACTGCTCGTGGGTTAGAGCATGGCTACCCGTGCCTTGCGGTGAGTGGAGGGACCATCGGTGTTCCCCCGGGTTGCAGAAATGACAGGGTAGAGGCGTGGAAGGCTTTGCCCCCTTAGTGAGGAAGGCTGGACAGAGACAGCTAGCTGCTTTCACGATTTGGGAAATGGAGGGTGACTTCCCAAAACGGGCTCATTTACCTGGCGTGCAGCAGCCAGTATACCCACAGAGCAGAGGTGTTTACCTCTTTCCAGGTTTGCTAAGAGCCGGGAGCTAGATGGTGTTAGGCAGAGCTAGGTCTGCCCGTTGAGGAAGTTTCACACAAGCCTCATTAGCATACCCATCGTACCTATTAATGCTTCAGTTCTTGGTTGGTTTACAGCTTTCTCTCCTTCAATTAAAGCAACGACGTGTACCAAACAGCACATGCTCTGAGAGGGGTGACCCTTGAGGCAAGGTGCTTCTCAGCTCAAGGGGGGGTGTGTTTTAGTACTATAATGAGTAAAGCTCACTCATCAGGAACAGGTCTTCACAGTGCTGATGAAAGTTTGTGTTGAAAAGTTCTTGTTTCTTTAACTCTTAATGTATTTAGTGTCTTCTTACAGCCTTTTCTTCAATGAGAATTTCCAGCACAAGTCAAGCATCATCAATCTTTTGGCTTCTCAAGGATATAATCCCTAGCAAGGCATGAATTGTTAATACAAATTAAGCAACTTTACAGCATAAAGTGTAAAAGGTCCTTGTTAGAACACCAATGTAGTACATTCAACCCTAACTCAGTGCCACTGTAACCTAGACATTTGCTCAGTTTCACTTATCTAAGACTACCAGTGAAACGCCATCTCCTTGTGTATATCCCACAGCCAAGCAGGTCTGCAAAAATATTTTTTTAAAAATGGAAATAAATTGTTGTCACAGTGCTGGGAACTATTGCTGACACTATAAAGGAGCCTACAGGAGTTTGGTGGCTTCCATCTGCATCTTATCTATCCAAGAAATGTATTTGGAAATATATAACATGTTCTGTCATCTGCACTACGAAATATCTGGCCAGTCTCAGGCTTAAGATGGAAGCTTTGCTAGGGGGAGTGATGTGCATCATAGTTCACTGGGTTATTGGGGAGCTAAATTCTGAAAAGCATCTGAGGGAATCCTCTCTTGAACGTGCAAATCACCTGGTGATTGTGATAATTACATTAAGAACAGAGAAGTGTCTCAACAAAGATCATATCCTAAATGATGCCTGGTGTGTCATCTCTACCCACCAAGATAGCAACTGCCCAGGGGGTGTGGTGGACAGTGGATGGCAGAGGGGTGGAGACCACTCAGTGATGACCCCTGCAGGAAGACCCCCTGGAAGTCCATGTATGCATTGTTAATGTGGTTGGGTGAAGATAACAGTATAAAAGCCCTGGGCTGTACTGGCTTATTGAGAGGGAATATTACTGGGAAATATTGAGGGGGTCGTCTTATGCTGGAGGCAGCAGCCCAGCACATCTTTCCCTGCCCCAGCGTGCCCAGAGAAGGACCATGGGGTGGTAATTATCTCTCCTGCTTTCTCTCCATTCTCTCACTCCCTTTTCTTTCTTTCTTTGTTTTGTTTGATCCATTTTCTCTCTCTCTTTAATAAATAGTCTTGTCCTCATATATGACCTCATTTGTGTCTCATCGCTCATGGGAATGTTCAAAAGAACCTCATCTCCTTCCCAACTTTTGGATTGAGACAGCATCCTTGGTGGGAAACATCACTCAAGCATCTGTTGCTGAACAGGAACAGCCAAAAATTGGTATCAAAGAACATACCTCACATTTTAAGATGCATCAAATTAAATATTTTTTATTGCAAGAGAAAAGTAATAAAAGTAGAAGTATAACTTTGAACTGAGAGTTAACATCTGTTTCCAGTTTAATTGAGTGCCCCTGCTAGTTTGATTTGTTTTGTTTTTTGTTTTTTTTTTTGTTTTTTTTTTTTTTACAGGAATAGGAGTCATACTTGAAGGTCAAGATGCCTTTTTTTCTCTGAGGTAAAATAAAAGAAAATAATGAAGCTGCAACATTGGGTTGCTAATCTGCTGTCTGTTTTGACCAGATGACCTTGGAGAAGGATTACTAGTGTTTATCTGACTCCAAGTACTCTGTGCAGTGTAAGAATTGTACCTGAGAGGAAACATACAGAGAGTATCGTTCCACATTTACAGATAATTTTTTTTTAAAGGACATTTTAATTTTCTGGTGATTTGTTACACTACTATGTCTTATCTCAAAGAACTGGAACTAGGCAGGCCTGCCTGGGTAGTAAGGCCAGCTAAAAAGTGATTTAAGTGTTGTCTGTGAAGGTCAGAGAGTAAAAAGAAAGAGACAGGCATACCTAGCAACTCCAAACACATGGATAGAAAGGAAAGGCTCTGGAAAGTAAGCAAGGATGGAGAAATGCTTTATTTTGCTTCAGTTTGTGCTGATTCCTTAAATTTTTCCTTAAATTTTGTTCTAAAAGGGTCAAAACAACTAGGATGGGGTGTCCTTCCCACCCCAGGAAATAGGCAGCTGTCTCATACATGTGTGAGGAGCTGCTTACGGTTACTGAGCACTCTTGGTGTCACTGGATCATCTATCTGACACCTCTGTAGGGTGTCTGCAGTGGTTGACTGTAAATGCTGATTGCCTGTTTTGGGGTGTAGGAGCAGAGGGAAGCATATCCGTCCACAGATGTAAGAACAGGATCCTCTCACAAGGAAAAAGAGCTAGGGAGAGGAGCAGATATGGAGGAGTCTTTCTTGTACTGATTTTTTTTTCCCAGGTTATTGTGGGATGCTGTGTTATCTGTGTTAAGCTGCTGCTCTAGTGAATACTGTCCATAATTTGCCAAAACGTCCCCAGCTTCGCCAGCAGCAGATTGTTTTCTCTTGATAGTGTCATTCGAGTAACGTGGACTGTCCTACCCAGCATCTAAGTCCATCTAGCTCCCAACAGTTATGGAGAGCCTGCAAAAAACTCAGGTTTTCCTTATGCACTTCTGAAGTGCACAAGGAAAACCTTTGGGCTGCCCAGGGAGTTGGTAGAATCACTGTCCCTGGAGGTGTTCAAGAAAGGACTGGATGAGGTACTTAGTGCCATGGTCTAGTTGATTGGATAGGGCTGTGTGATAGGTTGGACTGGATGATCTTGGAGGTCTCTTCCAACCTGGTTGATTCTATGATTCTATGATTCTAAGTGACCATGGGGTAGTTAGCCCGAGAAGGCACACTGAGTTAAAATGCTTAAATTTGGCTTTAACCGAGAGTTGGATAACGGAAGTATAATCCTATGTCCCTAAGGAGTAAAACCATGGCACATTTAAAGTCATCTTTTCTTAACAATATTCCACTTTAAAAAAAAAAATAAAAATTAGAATGACTGGATGCCCACTACCCTCTGTAATTAATACTCTGTGCTGCACTCCTTTCAGTCACAGGAGTTCAAGAATGTCCCCTCAGAAAATGGAGGTGGAATCTTGGAGAGGAAGATGACATTGGTTTTCAGTGGGCTGATTTTGATTAAATCTGCTTCTGTTTTAGATTTAGAAGGCTTCTGTCTTCTATACTATGAAGGATGTGAACAGAAATTTATGAGTAGTTTTCCCAGAATAGGTTTTGTAATTTAGCTAATGGAAAAAAAAATGCTTCAGATACTGATGGATGTCAGCCCTCCTTTTTTCACTGCTGCTTGTTATTGGGCTGGATTCATATGAATGAATGTATTGAAAGCACTCTGGTATAAACACCAGTTTTACAGAAAAGGTGGATGATTCATTCCCAGCCATTGAAAGTTTAGATTTCTTTTTCAGAAAAAATATTAGTAAATATGTTGTCTGGCTTTGATCTTTCTGAATTTTGATATTTTTCTTGCTGGGGTTTAAAAGGTTTCTGTACCATTTGTGAATTTGTGCTGAGAAAAACTAGCACAGTGCACAGTTGCATGTGTGAGCTGTAATGCACAGAATTAGGTTAGGGACTGCAGTTTTGGTGTCAGGAACTACAGTGTAAACAATGGATGAAAACTGAAGAGAAAGCTTTCTAAATTGTCTTATTGAAGGAGGCTACAATTATTAAAGCATTAATGGTTTTGAAGTGTGTCTGAAAATTCTGACGTCAGCGTTCACATTGTTGAATTCAGCTGAAGATTCCAGCTCAAAATACCATGATTTTTTAAAAATAACTTATTGTGCATTTCCTGATTTCATCATGTTAGTTTAGGAGGAACATCTGATCTGGAAGACATGAAGTCTGACCTTTCCCCCCACCCTGCGGGCTTGAAGGGGGGAACAGCAAACGGTGCCTTTTCACACACGTACTCACTCATGTGGAAGCCCATGCTGGAGTCAGCTGGTGATTGGCTGGGTTCTTGGCACCCAGTATATATGGCAAATGGACACAATGTCTAGGAAAAGCATAAATAGAGTGAGAATGGAGCACAGAGTTCCCACTTTGCAGTGTTCCTGTTTTGGAGAGTTCCTGCTTGTGGACAGCTCCCACTTTTGCACAGCTCCCATTTTGCTCCCCACTTCTGCACCATTCTGTGCAAGTCTGCAAGCTCGGCAAGTTCTTAGGTCCAATTGCGAGAGGTGCCAGCGGCACCCAGACCCGGCTTCTCTTGGACCACACTGCAGCCTGACTCCCTGCTCTCTACCCCGAGCTCGGGAAGATGCCAGCAGTTTGGCTTTCCCCTGTACTGCTGAGGCAGTGCTGTTCCACAAATCCTTGCCTCATGGAAGAAGTACCTGAGACACTTTGGTGGGTTTTTTTCCCATGTGCCTTGGACTTTTGCCACGTGGATCCATACAATTGGATATTCTTGCAGTTTCAGATGGCTGCCAAGCCACAGAGAAATTCAGCAAGATATCATCACCAGTTTCTTACCTCACCTCTGTAAGTAAAGTCTCCTGTTCCCTTAAATGCTCTGCTCAGCCTAATTTGTAACTAGGGTAAAGCTGTCTTGTTGCTTAGCCTTTTCCATTTTCTGACTTTCCTAAATCACTAAACTTGCCCATAAGCATCCTTTTGAAGATTTCCTGACTGAATTAGAGCCTGTACCTTAACTAGTTCTGTATATAGTTTGGGGGCAGGGTTTTTGGGAAAATAAAATAATTGTATTTTTATAATTCCTGCCTCAGCCAATTAATACCCAAACCAAATCAGGGCCCTGTGGGTATTGGCTGACAGTGAACTGAATATAAGTCGGCAGTGTGCCCAGGTGGCCAAGAAAGCCAGTGGCATCCTGGCTTGGATTAGAAATGCTGTGTCCAGCAGGAATGGGGAGGTGATGATCTCCCTGTACTCAGCACTGCTCAGGATGCACCTCAAATACTGTGTTCAGTTCTGGGCTCTTCACTGTAGGAAGGACACCGAAGTGCTGGAGTATGTCCAGAGAAGGGCAGTGAGGCACATGGAGCACATGGCCTATGAGGAGCATCTGAGGGAGCTTCTCTTTTTGGTCCAGAGAAGAGGATGCAAAGGAGAGACTTTATTGCTTTCTACAACTACCTGGAGCAAGGAAGGGCCAGCCTCTTCTTCTTGGTGGCAAATGCCAGGACTAAAGGAAATGATTACAAGCTGTGCTGGGGAGGTTTAGATTAGATATTAGGAAATATTTCTTCATCAAAAGTGCGTGAAACATTGGAATGGTCTGCCCAAGGCAGAGGTGGAGCCACTATCCCTTGAGATGTCTAAGTGGCATGTGGACTTGGGACTTAGGGACATGGTTTAGTATTGACCTTTCAGTGTTGGGTCAAAGGTTGGACTAAATGATCTTGAAGGTCTTTTCCAACCAGATATATTCTTTGATCCAGTCATCCCCATGACACTTTCCTTAGTTGTCTGCTTTGAGATTGAAGAATTGTGTCATAGTCATTCTTCATATGGTGGCTGTTCTGTGGCTGATTATCTCTGTGTCCCTTTCCTGAACCTTTCCAGTTCAAAAATAAACTTTTTGTGCTGCATTTGAAGCAGAAGCAGCTCATGAATTTAAATAGTTTTGTAACAATCACTTTATGCTTTTTGTAATAATTTCTAATGTCTACTTTCTTTTCTCCTCTTTTTTTTCTAACCAGTATAAGACACTGACTTGGTATTTTCCTGTAACTATTAAAACTTAACATTTTTCTCCCATATTGACAATGATCACTTCAGAGGTTTTTACGTAACTAAATCTGGGACTGGACTTCCCTTTACCCAACCTTCCTCACTTTATTGGACAACTATTCAGTTTCCTAAAGTTAAGCATTTCTTTAGTCTGCTTTTATCCTCTCCTTTGTGAATAACTTGATGTAATCACTAAACTCTGAGCTTGCTGTTCATCATTTTTCCAGTTCACTGTTAAATAAATTGAAAGCACAGAAGCCCTGCCAAACTTCAGTAATGATCTTCTTTCTTTGTAGAGAATGGAGCATTTGCTGTTACTGTCAGTTTCCTGCGTTCTAGCCAATTATTTTTTCACATCAGTTCTTCCTTTCTCATGTAACTGCAGTGGTTTCCTTAAAAGCCTTAGATGATGAATTTTGCTGAAAGCCTTTTGGAAATCCAGGTAGACCAGTCTGCCCTCATACACAAGTCTGTCAGAGCTACAGCAAATTTCTAGGGCAGAGCTGTATTTTACAGAACTTATGCTGCCTTACCCCAGTAGATCACACTACTCTAGATGTATTCATTATAATATTTACTATTTAACAGTAAGAATTTGAGGGATCTAGTTGTCTAGATCCCTCAAACTCTTTAAAGACTGATGTCACATGTGACATACATACCATGCATATTGAGTTAATCCTGTTTCTACCACACTTTGTGGATTTTCTCATGGGTGTCTTAACTAAACTGCTATATTTTATAGTCACTGTTTAAATGTAGAATAATTTTCCTATCAAAAACTGACAAATAGTTTTGTTCTTTGGTGCATACTTTCTAAGTCCTTCAACATCCATAAATTCTCTACTATGTTGTGGAGCATTGTTGAAACTACATCCAGAACTGTTCATTCTTTTGCCATAATCTTAAACTATGGAACATTATGTTAAGTGTTGTCCTACATTATGCAAAATTCTGTTAGGACTGTGGCATGTCTTTCTGATTATTTTACATACAAGTTTGTGTATGAGTTGAAGTATTAGGCAGCAACAGTCCTACTCTTCATTCCCTGCTATATCCTTTAAAAAAACAAGTGTTCAATTTAATATTCTATGTTTTGAGCTTCAGTACTGCTGTGTGAGTTGTTGCAACTAACTGGCTAACTAACTGTAATTAAGGGAAATGCACGAAAATTCAGAGGCATAACTGACAATTGATCTGAGGGAACATGGGTCACCTTCCAGAAACTCTTTAATTTAGCATCTGCCCTCTGCTGTTCCTCTCTGCCATCGGCCTTGCTTCCTGCTATTTTTATTAGTTTATTGAAGGAAACATAGGATAGTGTAATGAATGTGATTTTATGCTGTGTGTGTCAAATCCAGCCAAGTACATTTTCTCTCAAATTATGTCTTACAGAAAGAACAGTAGTCACTTCAGTAGTCACTGAAGTCTTGTTTGATATTGATTTTGTGTGGTTTAAAAAAAAACAAAAAAATCTTGTTTCCTTATTTTTACCTATGTGTTCATAAATGTGTGTTTTCTTCCTTTATCTAAAATGAAAGGGCTATGTGTGGGAGAGCTTTCATTTAAAACAAACAAACAAAAAGCGTGTCATCATTAGGATGGTGCTGTTTGTAAGAATGCTTACGCTGCCTCTGCTGGCTTTTTAGTATTACACTGGAAACAGAAAAAGGAGCTTCTGTGCTCCCACTGTCCTGCTGTGTGAGAGGAGGACAATTGCTTGCATCTTCCTGACACACTCAATACTTTTATCTTCCTGTCCTTATATTTGTCTTCTCTGATTGAAATCTTTACAGATGAGAGTGACCTTGTATGTGTTTGTGCAGTGGCAAGCATAAGCGGTGTGCAATTTCAAAGAGATTTTCCAGGTACTTTCCCAGTATAAATAATGAAAAAAACATGAGAACTTGTAATTTACAAATCAAAACTGTGGTTGATTTTTAAAACAAATTTTAAGAAAGGTCTATGCTTTTAAAGTTTGTTAGTGATCTTAAAATGAAATAATTGCCTGTGTTTTTTAGTCTGCTTGGCATATACATACTTAGGCTAGATTGTGGTAGACAAAATTATTTGTATGACAGAATTAAAACTTGATGCTTTTAAAACCAGGTCTGAAAAGGGCTCTTCAGCCTGGAGAAGAGAAGGCTTCCAGGAGACCTTAGAGTAGCCTTCCAGTATCTGAAGGGGGCCTACAGGAAGGCTGGGGAGGGACTATTTACAAGGTCTTGCAATGACAGGATGAGGGGCAATAGGTTTGAAATGGCAGAGGGGAGATTTAGACTGGATGTTAGGCTCTTTCCAGTGAGGGTGGTGAGACACTGGAACAGGTTGCCCAGGGAGTTTGTCGCTGCTCCCTCCCTGGAGGTGTTCAGGGCCAGGTTGGATGAGACCTTGAGTGACCTGTACTAGTGGGAGGTGTCCCTGCATATAGCAGGGGGCTGGAACTAATGATTCTTGAGGTCCCTTCCAACCTTACTATTCTATGATTCTATATTTAAGGGAAAAATCAAGGAGCATTACATACTAAACAGAATTAACGTTTACCAATTCAGACTTTTCAAAATGCTCTTATGTTACACTGAATATTTTGCAGCCTTGCAGCTGGAATTCTAACATGCTTAATCATGCCATGTAGAAGACCAATAAGAATAATGGATTTTCGTGGATCTAATTTTGGACCTAATTACTGTAATCTCTCAGATATAGCATTATCCAATTGAATGTATGTGGTAGGAAGTCAATAATAACTTTATAGGTTTAGCTCTACTCTTCAGTCAGTACTTCCTGAGAGCAGTCCAAGCAGGCCAGCAACCTTTTTGGAATTTAGCAGTTGTTTAGAATTTCTGAAATAGGTAAGCTTGTACAGGAGTTGTCATTGGCAAGGAAGAATCAAAATTGCTGGGAATCAGCAAGTGTATATTATTACCCTTTTGCCTTTATTTGTACTGAGAGTGAGCTAAGCAAAAACATAATTATTGTGTTACAACTATGCAGTGTCCTAAATATTGTGGAAATTAATTAAAAACATTTGATTATTACACTGACTGTATCAACTTACATTTTGGCCACAGGCTGTGTCTATCAAGATTTGATGTTTGGTGCTGTGCTTTGTTTAAAAACTGTAGTTCAAGAGGTCAGGAATGTAATTCAGGTTTGCCAAGGAGATGTGTGGGTGACTAGCAGCAAACGAGAAAGAAATTTTTATGCAAGAAAAAGGAAGCAATCTAAAAAGTTTGAAAATTGCTGATTTAAGAATTTCTATACAGAATATAGGAATTCTTACAAAACTAAGATGGGTAGGAAAGTGGTGAAAAGAGGATTTGTTTTGTTTGTTTTTTTTTTTTTTTTTTTTTTGTTAGTTTATTAAGAGGCCTTACTAATATAAATCACTAAAATTAATCTTTGTATTGGTAGGGATGGGGCAAAAATCCTTTCTAAAGATTCCAGTAGCAACATGATAATAAGAACAATATTTTGATGTGTAAGCAGCAAAAATAGATAAGGTAATCATAGAGGGAAAGACTGAATTGAGCTAGATTGTATGGTCCTGCTCTTTGGGGCCCTTCCAACCCCCAACATCCTTGATCCTGTGAACACTCTTAGGATTAAGAGAAATGCCATGTAACAACATAGAATGAAAAATCTTATGTTTGGGAACTGTCAGTTGATTAAACTCGGTCCTTTTGTGCCCTCCTTTTGTCTTTATCAGTCTAGATTTCCCGTGCAGAGTTAAAGGGCTGTCACTATGAACAGGACTGGTGTGATTATGAAATACAGGTAAAGTATGTTGATAAGAGATTTAACTTGTTATAAAGCATTAGTAGGGTGTTTAGAACACTGTACCATTCCCACCTCTTTTGATTTTGAAGGTGGTAAACTGCAATAGATGCTAAAAAATGCTATGTCACTGATTAGGGAGAAAAGGGAGCATTTGAGAGAAGTTCATTTAAAGAAAAAGTTTTAACTTTAGTAGTCTTGTAAAATAAAGACTGGAAGATGATGCAATGAACACGTGAAATGTATTGGGAGAAATGAGTAAAATCATGCATGGCAGAAAAATTCTTGAAATAAAAATACTGTGCTGGAACAGAAACAAATCAACTGCTGACAAGAAATTTTGGGAAAATTTCTACATAGAAGTTCAGGAGCAGTTTCTAAACAGGGTTATGTGAGCAAGCAGCCCTTGTGCCCTATGTCAATGGAAAGTAGTGACTATCAGTTAGAAACCTGCAACTTTGGCCTTAGGAGTTTCACTGTTTTTGTTACTGTGTTTTTCTTCATCCCCTCTGATACCTGAATTGTCACTTTATGATACCTAAAGCTAGAGATGGATGGGGGTGCTGGCATGTCTGAGAAACAGCCTGAGTAGCTGTTGCTTGTCCTAATTACACATCTGATGGGCAGAAACAATGTCAAGGACTCAGTCTTGCTTCTCCTACCTCGGCTTGTTTTGTGATAAAGACCAGGTAAAATCATAGTGTAGATGGAACTCTGTATAGTTCACTTCTTTGGATCGCTGCTGCCCTCTTCTGCTTGCTTCCCATGACTGAACAGTAGTTTGGATGTATTGCACCAACATACCCTTGTTGTGAAAATATTCTTAGTGGACTCGAAAAAGACTAAATGTTATTAGCTGTTTGCTCGTGATGTAGGTTAACTGACATCAATAAACCAGCAGTTCAAAAGAATTAGGGTAGAACAAATGTCCCATTAACTAACTGCAAGTGCCCATCCCTGCAATCACACTTGCCTTGCAGCCCTGCCTGTTCAAAGTATTGTGCTGTATCTGATGGTGTGAAGTGCAGTGGGTTTCAAGGGCTGGGCACAATGCAGAGTTAATTCTATTCAGGACAGTGCTGTCACGTTTGATTGGTACTCTTCTGTATTTACTTCACAGAGCTGTAGATGATCTGGAGTGCATGTCCTGTGAGTAGTCTGCCAGCATTGAAGAAACTGCCACTGTTCTGCTGAAGCTGCCAGCATGACTTACAATAGAATCACCTAGTTGGAAAAGACCTTAGTACTATTGAGCCCAATCATAACATATTACCTCCCTGTAGACAAATGTTAGACTGTGTCCCTAAGCTCCTCATACAAACGTCTTTTAAGCACCTCCAGGGATGGTGACTCCACCACTTCCCAAGGCAGCCTGTTCTGATGCCTGATGATCCTTTTGGTGAAGAACTTTTTCCCACTATCCAAGCTAAACCTCTCCTGGTAGAACTTGAGTCCCTTTCCCCTCATCTGATCACTTCTTACCTGGGAGAAGAGAACAACTCCTGCTTTGCTACAGCCTCCTTTCAGGTAGTTGTTAATGGTAGATCACCCCTGAGCCTCCTCCAGGTTGGACAACCCAGCTGCTGATTTGTGTTCAGGACCCCTCACCAGCCTCGTTGCCCTTCTCTGGAGACTCCAGCACCTCAGTGTCCTTCCTGTAGTGAGGGGCCCAAAACTGAACACCATATTTGAAATGCAGCCTCACCAGTGCCAAGTACAGGGCTAAGATCACATTCCTATTCTTGCAGGCTACACTATTCCTGATGCAAGCCAAGATACTGTTGGCCTTCTTGGTTGCCTGAGCACACTCTTGACTTATATTCAGTTCGCTGTCAACCAATTGCCCCAGATACCTCTTTGCCAGCCAACTTTCAAGCCACTTGTCCCCAGGCTTGCCTTTTCTGGACAAAGTGTCCATTTGCCAATTTATACTGGGTGTGAAAACCCACCCAACCACCAGCCCGATTCCCAGCATGGGCTTCCACACAGGTCAGCACACGTGTAGAAAGGCGCCTGCTGCTGTTCCCCCTTCAAGCCCTCAGGGTGGGGGGGGGATGAAAGCAGTTTTCACATCACCTTCTCCCCATTCAAACCCACGGGGGTTTGTGGTGGGAGAGAATGAAGGAATTTTGAATGCTCTGGAACATTCCCCTTGTGTCCAGTGAAGGATGGAGGTTCTTCTTGGTCCTTCTTTTGTTGCTGATGTATTTATAGAAACATTTTTCCTTCTCTCTTGCAGACTCAGCCAAATGATAAACACAACTGCTACTGTAACAGAAGAGATCACAGGCAGGAGAGAATTTCTGATTCTAGCAAGAAATTGCATGTATTCTTGGAACAAGCTTTTACTGAAGCAAAATAATTTGCAAGAATAAATAATCTCAATTCTAAAATATTTTATAGTTTAAGGAACGCTATTTTCACTTCCAAACCTAGGTACATCTATTATGCCATATTTATTTTGATAAACTGCATTATTTCTTGTGATTATCAACAATTATGAAATCTTTTCTTTGCCTCAGTAATAGTAGCTGAAGAGAGATTTGCATTGCAGGTTGATGTAACTGGCTTGAATTCAGAGAATTCTTAGGTGTAGCAACAGGCACTTCTGTGTATTGATTAAGAGCAAAGATCCCTCCTAATGTTTGATATCATACAGAAGTCTATCAGATCCTGAACAAGATTGTCACATTGCGTATTCCTGTTTTTTTTCTGCCAGTTAAGGATGATGGTACATCAGTGTCTTTTCTTAGCATGTTTACAAACAGCACATAGACAAAATGGAGCCTTCTTGCTATGCCAGATAAAATGCATAAACTGTCTCATTCCAAGGATGCCTTGCTAAGAGCAGCTAAATTCTTTTTAAACAACTTGAATATGAAAAAAAAATCAGAAATGTTAGTCTCATATACTCTGTGTGTGTAGCTATAAGTACAGTAGTTAACAGTTCTCTCATTTTCTTATCTTCCTTAAATTTATATTCACCTTTGCTGGAAGGGTGGGGACATGAAATTAGTAGTTATTTACCAAGCCTTTAGGGACTGAGGGCCCCTGCCAAATGGAAGAGGGGAAAGGATTTCTCACAGCAAGCCTTGTAGTCTATAAAGACTATGCACACTTATGAAGGCAGCACACGCTGCCCTGTCAGGCTGTGGCTGGCTGTAAAAACAAGCCTTCTTCCCTGAGTGCCACACGATGCTTTATTTGCACATTCCTTGTGGAGTGGACTTGCTCAGGAGTCCTTCCCTTCTGTCCTGTTGGTGTAACTGGCACATACCACACGTTCAAGGAAACCTGCCCCATTACACGTGCACCTTTCCAAGCAAAAGTTGCTACACTGTGTTTGTTCCTGGCTTTACTCCTGAGGAGACAGATGAAATTAGGGCTTTGTTGCAAGTCCAAGTGAGTATGAAGTAGAAACAGAGTACAGCACATGTATTTTCTTTATTGCTGGACTTTTTTCAGTAAGTAGGCATGATTTCTTAAAGGCTGAGGTTTTTAATAACAGTAAGGTTTTACACTTTTTTTTTTTCCCCATCAAAGTTTTGCCTTATATTACAGTATTTCTGTAAAAAAATAGAAGTCCAAAATCAGCTTATTATTAGCTGATATTTCCCAATTTATTTACAGGGTGCTGTCAAGAATCTTCATCAGGCAACCAAAATAGAAAGAGAACTCTCTATTGAAACAGTTGCATTGTTTGAGTTCTCTGGCCAACTCTGAAGAGCTCTGACCTTTGGTGGTCAGTCTGGGTTGGAGTCTATCCAGAAGTATAAAAGAGTGATATCTTTAAAAGAAAATGTTACTATTAACAACTTAAGCTGACATTAAGAAGTAATGAACTGACAAGTGTATTGTCATATTAGGGTGATCTATAAATATTCTCAGCTACATCTCTCTTTATAATACAGCAGATTACAGAATGTAGACTTCTGCTACTTATAGGGTAATACATATTTGCAATAGTAAAATCAATGTATGAAAATTTTGGAATTTACTTGTTAATAAAACTGCTTATAAAGTAACCATACAACTGTAACAACTATAACTCTGAACTATTTAAATGTACAGAAAGACTGTTTACACCATTGCACATACTTATTCCCTTTGCTTCAAAAGACTTGTGAAATACAGAATAAAGTTATTCAGATTTTACTGACAACTGAAATACGTATGCACAATGTGCACATTCATGGAAGCAAGGGGAAACAAAATGTTGGCATCCACCAGGAAGGCTGCCAGCAGCTCTTCAAAAAAACCCAACAAATAAAACCCAACCATGCTCTTCTTCCCTCCCCTTCCCACATGTATACAGGCCAGCAGGTTTGTGCAGAATGGATGAAAATAACTTTAAGGACAAAAAATATCCTCTTGACTTTATCAGCAATTTTAGTTCAATACAAGGTGGGTTTAATATTGTAAGGCACTTAATTACTCCTTGAGTTGTAGAAGATCAAGTCTTAAGGCATTTGTTGTATCAACTGAAGATAATCATGCTTTGGAAAGCTTTGAATGAGCCAGCAGTTCTAGCATGTGACTATTTCAGCTGATTTTTCTCTCCCCTCCCTGCAATCTTTTTAAAACAATGTTTGAAGATATTTTCCATGGAAACTGGTTCTTGGTTCACTTGTCAACAGATGGGATCAGTATCACCAGGTCATTTTGAGGCCAAGCAGCAGTATGTTCTATTTAGAGCACAGCAGAACTGGTTTTGTTTTCACCTGGAGCTGCCCTGACTTCCATGACTACTCACTGATCGAGAGGTGCTGTAGCGTTTTTTCACGATCATACTGATGTAAGCTTTCATCAGCTTTGCAATGTCAACCACCTGCCAAAAGAGTATAAAGAGCAAAGTTCTTCAGGTAACAATGTGTGAATGAATTTCTTCAGACACTAACAATATAAAACTGCTGAGCTTTCAACAAAACATTGGTTAAGCAAAAATACTCAGCATTTCTATCCATTGCATGTGTCTTCCCTTTAGTTTTAGATGGATCTTGACTAACTCTGTGACATTTGCAGCAGTTATTTAAATCACTAAGTAGCTTGTCTGTCATACAAAATTCCTCTTGCTCTTACCTCACTTGTTTCAAAAAGCAGTTCTCTCTCATCCACCACAATCTTGTAGGTGTTGGCAAGTGGTGCACCAAATGACAAGATATGCTCATACTGGAACACCTCCAGAGGCCTTCCTTCACCACGCTTGTAGACAGAAACTGCATCAGCACTGACTCCAAGCCACAACTCTTGGGGGAATCCCCCTTCTTTACACTAGGAAAAAAAAAAAAAAGTCAATTAACAGCAAAGGGAAGAGCAGGAGCCACACAGCAAATGTTTTTGTCTGTAACCATAGAATCATAGAATGGTAAGGTTGGAAGGGACCTCAAGGATCATCTAGTTCCAACGCCCTGCCATAGGCAGGGACACCTCCCACTAGTACAGGTCACTCAAGGCCTCGTCCAACCTGGCCTTGAACCATCATTTTAAAGGTCTATATTACTTGCTTTCCTTTGAACATATCCTACACTTCTCAAATTTGTTTGCAACCCATAGGATAGCATTCTGTCCTTCTGTATTTTCTGGTTAATGAGTGGACTTAAACAGTAGTGCTTGCTAGTGGGAGTATGCTTTTTAATATTGAAAATTTTATTATGTCAGCTGTCAGAGCACTGTGACAATATGTTCATGGTTTTATATAAATTCAGCATCTATAAACTGTAGTTCGAATGTTCAGCAGGTCTTACCTCTACATCAAAGAGTGTTGAACCATAGCCAGGCCATTCCTTAATCAAAGCCATATACTTTGCCATAGCCTGCTCCTGGTTCATCCTCTGGAGTTTTTTCCATTTGTCAATAATACTTGTCCTGGAAGCTGAGATTTCCTCTTTGACCCACATGTCTAGCATTTGATCCTCCTCAACCTTCTGTTTGGTGACTGAGCCACTGCGAAAACTCCTCCGCAACGTTCCCTCGAGAAAGCTGGCTCGTTTCTTCTCAGCCTTCTCTGCTGCTGTAAACGTTTTGGTAGACTGTGTAATTCGAGATTTCAGCTTTTGCAGGGGATAGACTTCCTCTAGTTCTGGTATGGTGGTATGCAGAGTGTAATCTCCTTGAAGGTACTGAAGACGCAAAGCTGCAAGGACCTGGAGGGTTTCTTCAGGAGCAGGATAATGTCCTCTAATCACTGCTTCATGAGCCTGTCAAGGGGGGGGAAAAAGTAAGCTTTTTATGTACAAACTAGTCTTTGAAAAGACTAAGAGAGAAATGTGAAG
>VWYK01082966.1:2964-15741 GCA_013399775.1 Semnornis frantzii | reverse complement strand
GACCTTACACTTGGCCTTATTTACTTGTTATGAACACAGTGCAACAGATTTGCTTGCTGCTTTGTGTCATGCCCATCACTTGTGTAATCTCAGTGCCATTAAGAATATGTTCTGGGGAGCACTGCAAACGCCCTTCAAGTCCCTCTATGAAGTGAGGTCTCTTTACCGCGCAGCCATTTGTGGTCTGCTCTGTCATTTCCTATCGCCTTGCAGGTCTCACTAATATCAGCTGCTCCCACTGCTCTCTCTTGTTACATTCTTATTACAATAGCATCACAGCCAGCAATCTGTTTGGAGAAATAACACCTACAGCCCCCGGGGATGGCCCTAATCCAGCCAGCAGCCCACGTATCTTGGAACCGCGGCTGGGAGCGGTGTTGATGTTGCTGACCGCTGTGATGGACTATTCCCATTAGAGGCCACTGCAGCTGGATGCAATTTATAGAAGCCCTTGGGGGGGGAGGGGGAGGGAGTGTTTTAAACTTACAGGCCCTGCAGTTCTCAGGATAAGGAAAGCAAAAAGGTGGTTTGAAGTAGTATGTTTCTCAGCTGTTCGCCCTTCCCTCAGCAATCCACAGCATGTCAGGCATATGCGCTCCAATGCATGAGTCAGGTTTTGACAGAGACAAAAATTTGGCTAAGCATGGAGAAAAAAGAAAGGGATGTGAACTTGGCATATGCTGAGTGAAACATCCAAATCATCTACAACCATAGCTCTTGTTAATAGAGCAGTGTGCTGAAGCCATGTGAGTCTTCGTGAGATCAGGGAAATGCTGTTGTACAAATCTAATGTGTTTATCCACTAAGCAGAAGAGAAGTTGAGTGTTGACTAACAGAAGAGCAGAACAGCACTAGATAGAGAAGCATTTTGGCTGGAAAAGACCTTTCAGGTCATTTGAAGCCAGGTGTTAACCCAGCACTGCCAAGTCACCACCAATCCATGTTCCCATCTAATGTCTTTTAAATACTCTCAAGGATGGTGACTCCACCATGGCACTGGGCAGCCTGTTCCAGAGCTTGGCAACCCTTTCAGTGTGGAAATGTTTCCCTAATGTCCAATCTAAACCTGTCCTGGCACAACCTGAGGGCATTTCCTCTTGTCCTATTGCTAGTTAGTTTGGAGTTGCAGAGTGTTGAGGAGGTCTCCCCTCAGCCTCCTTCTCTCCAGACTAAACAACTCCAACTGCCTCACCTGTTCCCTACAAGACTTGTACTCCAGACCCTTCACCACCACCATTGCTCTTGTTTGGGCACACTCCAGCAGCTCAGTGCCCTCCTTGTAGTAAGGGGCCCAAAACTGAACCCAGTATTTGAGATATGGCCTCATCAGTGCTGAGAAGAGAGGGATAACAATTTTCTGGTCCTGCCAGTCACATTTCTGATAGAGGCCAGGATGCTGTTGAACTTCTTGGCTGCCTGGACAAATGCTGGCTCACTTTTGGCTAAGCCACCATTTTCAATGCACCATAGCTTCCAAGAAAGGCTTTCATTAAAAACTCTAAGTAGCTGGAAATTAGGTACATGACGTGAAAAGTTTTGGGGTTTGGAGACAAGGCTTAGCTGCTGGTATGAGATGTTGAAAAAGGAGGCTTAAATCCCTTGCCTTGTACAGAGCAGGACAATCTCCTGCTTCTGCTGTTCAATTTTCAGAGCTTTCTAGCTGACAAAGATGCATTTTTGTATCACTACTGTAGTTTTTGGTACTAAATTCTACAGGAGAAAGGTTAGCAGCAGCACAAAGCTTTTCCTCATCAAGTCAGGCTTGGCTTAGGACATCATTTAAAGCTTTCAAAATTAACAGCATCATTTCCTTCAGTCAAGGCAAAAAATTAAAACCCCAGGGCAGAAGAATGCTTCCTCTGATAAAAAACACTCTCCACACACACTATTAAAATCACATTTCCATGTTATATTCCAGATTAAAGCTCCTTACTGAGAGTATAACCCCACCTGAAAAATTCTTGACCTGCCTTTAAAGTTAAAGTTGAGAGGGGGAAACAAAAAGGTGAGGGTGAAGGAGAAGAGATTTGTTTTGCTTGTAAATTTGCTAACCTTGCTGTATTAATGATATGCACTGCTGAAATACTTTGCAAGGTTGCATATTGTAGGAGGATTAGCAGCACCACATGGAACTGGAGTGCTTAAGGAAAATCCTTCTGATAATCTTCCCCTCCAAACAAGGCTGATGTATTCCATAGCTTTTCAAACCAGATTACAGAGAAGAGTACCTAAATTAATAGTCCTATGGCAGGAGAAATAAGTAGCCAGGCACTAAATTAGAAGACTGCTACAGTTTCCAGTGACAGAAGGTCCTGAACTTATCCCCTAGAAGCTGTCACTTGGACAGCTGTTTAGGATTCTGTGCTTTCATCCTGGACTCACCACCAGCCTTATTCTATCTATTGGATGTGGAGTTATTTTCTCTTTGATAGAGCTTCTCCCCTACATCTGCTTCCTTTGAGTCTTTCTGGACTTTATTAGTGTTTTCTCCTTGTTTACAGGTCTCCTTGTTTACAGGTTTTCTGCCCTTCTCTACCACCTTCCTGCTTGCATATTGCTGGCTCATTAAAAAATGCTTGGGAATCACTGGTGAGCTCCATTCTCTGGTGCCAATGCTGTCTCCTTGGAGAATGTGCTAAACCCAGCACAGCCTTAAATTTGCTTGCCTGGTGGTGCTGGGGATAAAAGGACAACAGAGAAATGAGCATCATCATTCTTCCCCAAAGTCTTTAGGAGCAAGTCGTGTTTTGCTGCCCAGGAGGATGGTGGAGTCTCCCTCTTTGGAGATATTCAAAACCTGCCTGCATGCATTCCTGTGTAATCTGCTCTAGGTGGTCCTGCCCTGGCAGTGGGGTTGGACTGGATGAGCTTTTGAGGTCCCTTGCAACCCTTAACATTGTGATTCTGTGATCTGAGACAGGGAGCTCACCAACATGCAACCAAGATATTTTGCACAGAAATAAGCATATCCATGGAGGTGTAATTCCTGGTTTTCACTCAAGTCAACAGAAGTTGTTGGCCATATTCTATCACAGAAGAGGTGGATCTGATGTCAGTTTTCTAAATCCTACAGTACTGTGTTTTTCATATGACATAATAGAAATTATCTGATGATAATGACTGAAAACAAACATTTTGTTTCTAGGATTTTAGTTTGTCCTTCCTATAGTCTCAGACACTTCAAGGAAGGGTTATTAATCCATTACCTTTATGAAAAGCTTGGTAATTTATTTTGGATAAGGAATTGCAACACAGTGAATAAAGAGTAGGGTATAACTCTCCCAACAGCCAGGGCTGCTGTTCTGCTGCTGTGCATTTCAGGAAGGGTATGACCTTTGTTAGCACAAATAGTCACAGAGGAATCAAGAAGTCAAGGTCCTCAAGTACATTCTAGCTGCCTCAGTTCTTCTTTTTTTTTTTTAATGGATAGAGGCTCACAGGATTTAGGGGCTGGAAGAGACCTCCATGGGTCATTGAGTCCAACCACCCTGCTGTAGCAGGACAATAGAATCTAGCTCAGGTCACACAGGAATGCATCCAGACAGGCCTTGAAAGTCTCCAAAGAAGGAGACTCCACAACCTCTCTGGGCAGCCTGTGCCAGTGCTCTGTCACCTTACAGTCAGGAAGTTCTTCTTCATGTTGAGGTGGAAATTCCTGTGCTGGAGTTCATTCTCATTGCCTCTTGTCCTATCCCAGGGCACAACTGAGAAGAGTTTGTCCTCTACCTCTTGACACACAGCTATTTAAAAGAGGAGGTTTTCTCTGTCTTGTCCTGTAGAGCTCTGAAATATAGTTTAGTATCATGATTTCCCTGAAACTCTAGATAACTGAACTGTTGAGTGGAGAACAATTACAAAAGAGAAGAGCTGCTTGGCAGCCATGGTTTGACCTGGCATTTGTCAATAAGCACTGTCAGGGCAGGAACACAATGCTCCTGTGCCTTATGATCCTTGCAGAGCAACTGCATAGTCTGAAAACATCTGTGGGGATACTATTGAATATCAGTTCATAGAATGGTAAGGTTGGAAGGGACCTCAAGGATCATCCAGTTCCACCCCCCTGCCATAGGCAGGGACACCTCCCACTGGAACAGATCACTCAAGGCCTCCTCCAACCTGGCCTTGAACACCTCCAGGGAGGTTGTGAAGCACAGAATGCGATCAAAGATCACATTCTGTGCTCCACAACTTCCCTGGGCAACCTGTGCCCAGTGTCTCACCACTCTCACTGCAAACAACTTCCTCCTAACATCCAGTTTGAATCTCTCCTCTGCCAGGGGGGATGAATTGAATTGATTTCATCCCTTTATTCTGGCTTATATAGAGAAGCTTTGCCTTGTTATACACCCACCACTAGGAAGTAATGGAAAGGATGAGGACATGTATCACCCAACACTCATTCTTTGCAAGTCCACAAGTGTGTGCTAAGGTGATGTCAAGCTTTGACCAAGTTTCAGCTGAATGGGTGCCAGTGAATGGTTTTGAGTAGAAGCCATGCAAAACTCCCCAGTTTAAACTGAATTTGGAGGGTCACCAAAAAGCATAACAATATCTAAACCAGTAATAAATTAACTGAAGCCAACCAAGTTCCAGCCTTGAAGGACGAGTACTGAAATCCAACTGAAGGGTGATAAATGTCTACAGGCGAAAAAGAAGAGACACAGACAGGTCCCTTCTCTTTCCTTGGGCCAGCACAGCAAAGCCCAAGCAGTTCTTGCTCTGTGGTTAGTGCTTTCATCTGTCAACAGATTCCTCACTGGCTCCTGCCTTTCATTCATTTACACTTTCCTAATAAGAGCTTTATGGAAAAATCTCAGGATGTGTTCAAGTAAGATGTTTTCTCACAGGACAAAATGTGTTCCGACAAAACTCATCATGTCATCTCCACGTTTCCTGAGAAACACCTGTAACAAAAATATCTTCTGGCCCACTCTGGAACACTCTCTGCTTTTTACCTATCTTCTGAAAGACAGAGGCATGACTGGAAAAGAGGTTTTCACAGAAACAGGTTGCAGGCTGGCAAAGCCCCTCAGGATCACCAAGTCCAACCTAGAACCCTGCTCTACAAGAGTCACCTTAAACCATAGCCCTAAGCACCACATCCAAACTACCCTTAAACAGATCCAGCATTGATGACTCAACCACCTCCCTGGGCAGCTCATTCCAGTCCCTGACCACTCACTCTCTGTGAAAAACTTTTTGCTCATGTCCAATCTAAACCTCCTCAGTTTGAGGCCATTCTGCCTTGTTCTGTCTCCAATTACCTGTGAGAAGAGCCCAGCAGCAGCCTCTCCACCATGTCCCTTTGGCTAGCTGTAGACAGCAATGAGGTCTTGCCTCAGCCTCCCTCTATCTCACAGCTCAGGAGTAACTAACATTTAGTAGTAATCTGACAATCTGTGCCAACCAAGCCAGCAGCTTGCATCAGGTTTCTGTATGGAGAAGAGCCACTTTGTGGAAAGCCTTGTCCAAAATGGGCCCTTTGGTGACATCCACTTCCTGGGGCAAAGGATGTGTGTTTGGGGAGCAAGGTTGAGTGGATTGGGAAGAGCAATCTCCCAATGTAAAAATACACAAATAGAAACATTTTAGACAACACTTAGATGTGGAGGAACCATTTTATAAGAGAATCTGTAAGTAGAAACCATTGTTTGAAGCAATTTTCTTTGAACCTCAGTAATGAAGACTCCCCAAGAAGGGCTCTAACAACAACAGCGAAAAGGCACTCACCAAACCTCATGCAGACCATTTCTTTGAGGCAGCTCTTACTAATTTACCAAGCCATCCTTCTCCACACCACCTTATGACCCACTCTGGGCTAGGAACTAACATTGCCAACATTTTTGAGCAGATGTGCTAAAGGGTTGTTTGTGTTGGATGCTTCCCAACTTCCTGTGGCAATCTTTACCAGTCTTATCTTTTCAAAGGGTTTCCTGATTTTTAATACTCCTTGCCATATTTTAAGTGCATTTCTTCTTGTCTTTGCTCCTTATTCTTTACAGAGTAAGCATGACCCAGAGATTTGGGCTGTTACCTAGGGAAAGAAATGACCTGAACTGCAGCCTTAGCTCAAAAGGAAATTTAGATAGAGTGGGTACTACACACTGAATGCATAAACCATTTTCTAACCAGAGAGATTCCTCTTCCCAGGTGATAAAATGGTTTCTGAATTTTAGGGTTTGGACTTGGGTAGAATGCAGAGACCCTCATTTCACTTATTTCATTCCATATCCAGGTCTATGTGTTTTGTGGTATCAAGACTTAAGTTCTTAGAAGAACTGAAAGATCTATACAGGGTTGGGTTGGTTGTTTTTCTTTTAATTTGAAGACAGATTTACCTGAAAAGGTAAATCCAAGATGTATAAAGTATCCTACTTGCTTTTCCTTTTTCTTCTTTATTTTAAGGAGAAAAAGATGACCACTTAAACACCAACTCAAGCTGGCACTGTGATTTTTGTGTTTTCCATCTTCAGATTTTCATTGACCTCTCTATGCAGCCACACACTCGTGGTGAAAGCACACACCCATCCAGTACCCAGGAATGCAGCAGCAGCAGCAGTTGGGCTCCAGTTGCTGTGTAGTGCACAAACACTTAGCTGCATTTAATGACCAGGATCACACAATTCCAAACTGCTATATATATATGGCCACGTTTGGCAAAATGTATTTGCCCTCCAGGTATTTATCTTTTACTGTGTTTTGATTGTTTAATGTTATTCTAAGCTAAAACTTTTCCCACTGCTCAAAACAATCCAGCTTTGCATTTTTATTGGGTGCTATCTGAATAAGTGACTATGAAAAAAAAAAAATCTTTTGAAATACTATGTGGTTCTCTTTCTCAGAGCAATGTGGGCCAGACTCTTTTATTTTTCATTTTTGGAGGTATTCATTTAATTTATTAGTTGTGAAACTTTTAGGCTAGAGACAGAGAAAAATAAATCCTTCATTCTCTCTCTGGAACATGTGCAGCATGTCCTCTGGACCACCCTCAGCTATAGCTTTTCAGTAGCAAGCATGGAGCCTGAGCTTCCTCTGTCTCATCAAGATCGCCTTCTCAAAGGAGGGTGGCAGCTGAAGTGAATTTCTGCTGCTGGTTGTGCTGGGGAGAGCCAAGAAGCCTGCTAGGCACTGAGTGTCTCACCTCACTCCTATCTGCCTCAGCAGCACTGGTGCCAGGGTATCAGCATAGGGCAGGAGAGCCTCTCAGTGTTCTCTCAAAGCAGGCTCTTGCAAACCTTTTCTCCTTGTACAAGGCCATGTATTGCTTGAGAAAAGCAAAAACTTCTTTTCCTCATGTCAGCTGTAAGGAGCTTCTCACTGTGACCCAGCCTGAACACCTGCAGGTTTGTGTTTCCCATGTGGAGCACAGGAGACTGGGACCAGGACCAGCTTGGGCTCCCTGGATGCTCCTGGGCAGGTGGAAATGCCAGCTTGCCTTCCAGTATCTGAAGGGGGCTCCAGGAAGGCTGGGAAGGGACTATTGACAAGGTCTTGCAATGACAGGACAAGGGGCAATGGGTTTGAACTGGTAGAGGGGAGGTGGAAAGCGGATGTTAGGATGAAGTTGTTTGCAGTGAGGGTGGTGAGACACTGGCACAGGTTGCCCAGGGAGGCTGTGGCTGCTCCCTCCCTGGAGGTGTTCAAGGCCAAGTTGGATGAGGCCTTGAGTGATCTGTTCCAGTGGGAGGTGTCCCTGCCTATGGCAGGGGGTTGGAACTGGATGATCTTTGAGGTCCCTTCCAACCTTACCATTCTATGTCCTCAGCATCTCTAGATTTCACTGGAGTCACTTTCTCCTACGAAAAGGACTAAGGCTTTACTTAAAGTTCAAAAAATTCTTCCTTTAAAATTCCATCTCTGCCTGATATTTATCCTGCAGAACTGTTCCATATCATCCTACCTTGCACGTGCTCATCTTTCTCTGAGCAAAAGGAAGGTGGAAAGATGGACTAGTGGCAGCAGCAGCAGACAAGTTGACTTTTGATAGGCTTCCAGCCTGCTCTGTTTGTTGTGCTAAATCACCCTCTTAAGCTCTGCTGTGAGTTGCTAATACTCCAAACACTGTAAAGAGTATCCCCGTGGAAGCAGATAACATCTACACATGTCATGGGGCTCCATACAGCCCTAGGAGTTTGAAGGAGAAGAAAAATGAGAAAAGAAAAATGGGCTAAATATTTGAACACATCTAAGGAAGAGTAGCTCTTCCCCTTGAGTTGCACATCAAGAGAGATTCCTTTCCCCAGGGAAGGAAATGTTGACTGAGAAAGGAACGAGTTATAACTACAATCAGCTATTTCATGCTAAGAGTACCTAACATGAGATGAACATTAGTAAGGGTTTGGCATCCTTTGCAGGCATCTGAAACACAAGGCTAAGCAACGTGCCCAAACCATGTAACAAGAGCCTGCTGGCATCCTCTTCTTTATTATTCCCTAATGAGATAATCCCAGAGAGAAGGAAAGGAGAGCTTCTTGGCCATACCAGAGGACTCCCTGCAGAACCCCCCCAGCTGAGTCTCCTTGAGCATAAAAGAAGAACCAGAGTCTGGCTGTGCAGGCTCCTCTGGCACACTGGTTTCTGGATGGGACCTGGGGGCACAGCATGTGCTGTTTGCAGCATGTGTGGGTAGGGGCTCCCCAGCAACATGCCCAGTGCTCTTCTCTGGCATGCACACAGAATTTCCCAGCAGTTCTAACTGGGCTTCCTAAGAAAAACAGATGCCATCAAGAGCTCCAGGGTGCTCTAGCAGTATGTGAGCCAAGTTTCCCTGACAGCCTTTAAATGAAGTTGAACATCTAAAGGTGGCCCTCCAATTTGTTTAAAATAACTAAGCTGAACAATATTTTTAAATAGTTCTGCAAAATGTATCTGTAAGCAGAAATGCTTCTGGTCAGAATCCCTCCAAGCATCAGTACTGCCACAGCTGAGCTCAAGTCCAAGGGAAGGGAAAAGTGTGATGTGAGAGGAGTGGACTTGCAGCCAGAGGTACCAGGAGCAGCCCTGTGAAATTCTATAAAGCTGCTCCCCCCAACTCTCTTTTTTCAGTAGCCCACTGTAACTGGGTTAAGCAAACAGCTGTGGCACTCAGGGAAGGCATGGATTGGGGATGGCCTCAGCTGGTTGTGAAATCTTTTGTGCCATGAGGAGCAGTAGTGAGAAAAACAACCTGGATGTGAAGAAATATCCTCCCTAAGCTGACTTTAACTGGAAATTCAAAGTCAAAAGCTGCTGTTACAAAGACCTTTGCAAAGGATTAATGGGCCAAACACAGGAGAAGGTCTCAGTGATATATTTGTGCTAGTGGTTATAACAGCAGTTGTAGTTTTCCATCTGAAGATTTAGTCTGCTATAAAAAAAAACTCCCATCAAAGTATTATACCTCCACACATCTAGTCAATAGGACAAGAAGAAAGGATAAATATGTCTCAAAGGGTATAAAAGCAGGGAATGGAGGGAGAAGGAGCTGCTGTTGGAGGCACAGCTTCTAAATATAGAGCAGTGTGCAGAAGAGAACTTTAAAGGCTGCCAAACTCTAAATTTAGGAGAGTCCCAGAGCATGTCCATGCCTGTGCATCTTGCATATATGCACCACGATGGGGTAAGAAATGCACACCCAAACAGCATGCTCACAATTAGCTCTGCAGAGCTGACTTGCAGCATGATCCAGAGGCAGAGCCATGTTCTGTTTCTCTGCACTAGCAGTTCCTCACCCAGATATATATTGCTTCAGTCCAAAACCTCTCCTGGAGGGTCTCCAAGGTATAACTGAATGTAATGTGCCAGAGCCCTGCTGACCTGGCTGGGTATTAATGGCTTTTACATTGCATGTAAGCACATTCATCTCACTAGAGTGAATTTAAAGCAGTGGTGAAAAGCTGCTCAATGGGTCTGAGCAACTGACTATGGAGTAATCAGGGGCAAGGTTAGCTACAAAAATTACTACTCTTAATTCATATATCTGAGAGAAGAGGAAGCCTCTGGCTGGAACTGTCTAAATCAAACAAACTTTTAAACTTCCTTCAGATTTGAAAAAGAAAAATGAAATTTGGATGTACTTAGACTAATACAGTCATAGAATGGGATGGGTTGGAAGGGACCTTAGAGATCATCTGCTTCCAACTCCCCTGCCATGGGCAGGGGCACCTTCCACTAGGTCAGATTGCTAAAGGTCTGATCCAGCCTGGGCTTAGCTAAATTGTTTCAGAGTGTATTGAGTGTTACACATAGCATTGTAGATTAAAAAGGAAGTTGGTTCCACAAGAACTCTTCTGTTTTTCTCAGTCCATGCAACTAACAAAATCATAGAATCATAGAACAGTAAGGTTGGAAGGGACATCAAGGATCATCCACCCTGCCATAGGCAGGGACACCTCCCACTAGCACAGGTCGATCAANAGCCCCCTTCAGATCCTGGAAGGCTACTCTAACATCTCCTGGAAGCCTTCTCTTCTCCAGATTGCAGAGCTCCAACTCTCTCAGCCTGTCCTCGTAGCTGAGGTGCTGCAGCCCTCTAAGCATCTTGGTGGCCTCCTCTGGACTGGTTCCAACAGTTCCATGTCCTTCCTGTGCTGGGGGCTCCATAGAGTGGTTTGAGTTGAAAGGGACCTTAATGTCATCTAGTCCAACACCCTGCAGTGAGTAGGGACATCTTCACCCAAATCAGGTTGATATCACAGCCTTGTGCAACCTGACCTAGGGATGGGAGCATCTACCACCTTCCTGGGCAACCTGGACTCCAGAGGTGGACACAGCACTGCAGATAACATTCCCCCAGAGCAGAGCAGAGTGACCGAATCACTTCCCTTGAAGTGCCGGCCACACTTTTTGTGATCTAGCCCAGGATATATTTGCCCTCACCGTGTCAAAACAATTTTCCCATTGTACCTTGACAGTGCTGTCTTAGCCTCTCCCAGTCCTGCCCACAGCAGCAGAGTCATAGCACCTAACATTGTGTCTGGGCTGTGCAGATGAATCACACAAGCAGTGGCCCTCTTCCAAACTAAACACGAGTCGATAAACTGCTGGAATCTCTAAAGGTTTCCTGGTCTTCTGCAGGTTTAAATATGGAATAACCACTCCAGAGCCTACCACATGAGCTGCAAAGAGCAATCAATACCCAAGATGGGCAGGCAGTTTATAAGGTGACAGCCTGTGTGCAGCACCCTGGTTGATAGTATCTTGAAACTCCCTCTCTTCTCTCAGCAGAGCTGGCACAGAGGAAAAGGAGGTGACTGAAGCATGGTCACATTTAGTGACTTGCCAAACCACAGGGCTTTTTAACTCAGTTTCTTCTTGTTATGCTGCTCTGAATCCTCTAAATGACTTTGAGGCTGTAATGTCTTGATGACAGCCGTGGATTTAAATCCACCTTGTCCCACACCATTTAAGCCACGACAGACACTGACAGCCAGCGGTCACAGAGAGAAAACAGGAATGGTTCAAAACAATTTCTCCCATAAAGCATCTGAGGGAGCAGAACTCATTAAGCTGTAATGCTACATTCAGAGCAAGGTAAATTAAACATGGTGTTGACATGTTGGCTGTGGATAAGCAAAAAAAAAGACAGATTACTTTTTTGTAATGACATTTATTGCTCCTGAAATGAGGCGGAAAGGTGTTGCAGCATGCAAGTGTGACAGCTGCACGAAAGATATTGTCTCTTTGGTACACTCTCCCCCACCATCTGCTAGATGTGGGTGTGCAGCAATGTTACCCTCTCTGATACAGGCAGCTGGGCGTGACCTTAGCAGATGTGGCCTCGCAGTGCTTAAAACACCAACGGGATTGAATAACGCAGGCTGCCAGGGCCTTTCTGGGGCTCCATTGGTTCCACTTGCTGTTCAAAGCAGCAGCTCTGAAGTTAGGTCAGATCCCTCAGGACCTGTCTGGAGGACATTTGAGAGTCTCCATGGATTGAGATTCCACATCCTCTCTGGGTAACCCCTTCCAGTGCTCAATCACTGCCACTGTGAAAACTGTCCTCTGGACATTGCTGTGCCGTGACCCACCACTGCTCCCCCTCGTTTTGCAGTGCACACTTGAGACATGACTGGCTGCATCTTTTCTGTAACCTCCCCATTAAGAAGCAGAAGACAATAATGAAAGCTGCCCTATAGGCCTTTTTTTTGTTCTCCAGTCTGCACAAGCTCCTACCCCCTTCCCATAGAGCTGCTCCACATCTCATTGAGAAGGTGTAATGAAACATAGGATAAGACCCCAGGCACAGCTTACAATACTATTCCAGACAGATCATAGAATCACAGAATCATAGAATGGTAAGGTTGAAAGGGACCTCAAAGGTCATCTAGTTCCAACCCCCTTGTCTTGTCATTACAAGACCTTGTCAATAGTCCCTCCCCAGCCTTCCTGTAGCCCCCTTCAGATCCTGGAAGGCTACTCTAAGGTCTCCTGGAAGCCTTCTCTTCTCCAGACTGCAGAGCCCCAACTCTCTCAGCCTGTCCTCATAGCAGAGCTGCTGCAGCTCTCTGAGCATCTTCATGGCCTCCTCTGGACTGGCTCCAACAGTTCCATGTCCTTCCTGTGCTGGGGACTACAGAACTGCATACAGTTGCCAACTTCTATCAAATAACAAGCTGTGTCCTTTTTTCATGGTCTTGCAATGACAGGACAAGGGGCAATGGGTTTGAACTGGCAGAGGGGAGATTGAAACTGGATGATAGGAGGAAGTTGTTTGGAGTGAGGGTGGTGAGACACTGGCACAGGTTGCCCAGGGAGGTTGTGGCTGCTCCCTCCCTGGAGGTGTTCAAGGCCAGGTTG
>VWYK01082963.1:138795-149382 GCA_013399775.1 Semnornis frantzii | reverse complement strand
CCCCCCCCTTCATCCCCACTCTTCACTCCCTCCCCGGCACCCTGCTCTCCTCCGCTCTGGCTCTCTGGTATTTGGTGTGTTCCTCAGCTGCAGGAAATTCCTGATGCTCTCCATCATGCAGCATCCCCCGCCCTGCCGCGGCTCCCCTCCAAGGGCCAGCCATGTGCTGGACAGCCAGCACCGCCGCCGGCACCGCTCCCCTCCCCGCAGCGCGGCTCTGCTGCCTTTTCTCCTGTAGCTCGCTGGGTTTTCAACTCCAACCTTGCAAAAACAAACCTTCTGCTGCCTTCCTTGGGGAGGCTGAAGCCACCCGAGCCCCAAACCCCACTCCCCCTGCCTGCCTCTTCCCCTCTTCGTCTTCTCCCTCTTCGCGAGACCGCTCCTGATCTTATTTTAATTCGTCTCAGACGGTGTTGGAGTGTTATTTTAAGAGAGAGGATATGCACAGACATTGTGTTTTCTGCTTTTTCCTGGCCCCAAGCCAGGCTCTCTGGGCTGTCAGCTACCCACTGTGTTGCAGTCACGTGTGGGAAGAGGCAGCCAGAGCCAGCCTCACAACTCCTGGTAGCAACATGGAAATCAAGTGTGCACTTTCTTCCCTCTGTATGTGTCTGTATTATTAATAGCGTCTCCCTCCGCCAGTTATCCATAATGGATCCTAATACCTGTCCGTCTCCCGGTGATGGATTACACCACGGCGGCGGTGCCCGCGCCCACGGCGCTGCTCCGCCGCCGCAGCCCCCTGCGGGCGAAGGCGCTGCCGAGGGGCTGCTGTCACCCCCTGCGGACAGCGAGGGCACAGGGAATGGTTCTTCCCCATCAGGGTGGTGAGACACTGGAAGGGGCGGCCCAGAGAAGCTCGCGGATTGCATCAGGTTGTGAAGGGACCCTCAAAGGTCATCTTGGACAAGCTCCGCAGCCAGCAGGGAGACTTCCAACTGGATCAGACTGCCCACGGCCACATCCAGTCTGGTCTCGAATGTCTCCAGGGATGGGGCCTCAACCACCTCTCAGGGCAGCCTGTGCCAGTGTCTCTCCACCCTCACTGTGCAGAGCTTTCTCCTGATGTCCGACCTAACTCTGCCCTGCTCCAGTTCCAAACCACTGCCCTCAGCCTATCCTCACAGGCCTTTCTGAGCAGCCCCTCCTCAGCCTGCCTCTGGGTTCCCTGCAGCTTCAGTCCCAGTTCTTTCAGGCTGAACAGTCCCAGTTCTTTCAGGCTGTCCTAACATCCAACCCATGCAGGTTGGCAGAGTAGTAGAACTAGATGATCTTTAAGAACCCTTCCAATCCAAGCCATTCTGTGGGACAGAAGGATAGGAAATGGAAGCTGGGAGTGGATCTGGTTTTGCCCCAGCCTGCTGGGATGGTGGTGACATTGGCTTGTTAGGACTGACAGGAGCTGAGATGATGCCAATCACCAATCTGGATGTGTCACAGGACACTGATGTCCCACCCCATGGATGCTGCCAGCTCCTTCAAGCTCCCATTGGAATTCAACTTGCACTGCACACCTGAAAAGCGTGGGGTGAGGCTTGCACACGTGTGCAAGGCAAGCACAGGGGTGCAGGGAAGGCACAAGCTGGGTGGGCACAGCACGGTGCAGGGCTTGGCTTTGTGACACACAGATGTGGCCTGGAAGGCTCAGCTTTGCCTGGGAGGATTGGGCAGGCTGGGGGCCTCCCTGGAGCCAAGCAGGATCTCTCCCCACAGCCATACACCAGCACCACCCAGGTCCCTGTGGGCAGGGATGAAGGCTGCTGCCCCTCTCCTGGCTGCTGAGGCCCCCAGTCCCCACTGCATCCTGGGGATGGGGACACCAGGGTGTGGGTGTGACTAGGAAATGACAGGACTGTGAACCTCCCAGTGCACGCCAGTAACACTGATCACACAGACCATAAGCGATGCCTCCTGTGCCCACATCTCCTTGTGCCCATGCAGTGCCCTTGCTCTGTGCAGCAGCTCACTGATAGGTACATCCCCCGCCCACCCTGTGCACCACCTAGACACACAGATGTGTGCAGATGTGGTCTGAACTTGTCTGTACTTGGGGCTGCCTGTAATACCCTTTGCCTGCAATATTCCCTGCCCACAGTACCCCCTGCCTATGGCACAACACTGCTGGGCACACTGCACACATCCTCGCACACCGTGCATGGGTGATGCAACGTGGGAGGGCACAGGAGCACCCCAGTGCTGTGGGGTGTCCAGGCAGGCCAGCCCTGCACCCTGACAGGGTGGGAGCAGCGTGGGTGCCCCATGGGCAGCACCCAGCTGCCATCCCGGGGCTGTGGGGAGCAGGAATCCAGGAAGGCAAACGGGAGAGCTCCAGGCTTCGCGTTTCTGGATTCTGGTTCCCGTTTCTGCTCCCGGCTGTTTCCATGGAAACTGGCGTCGGACCTGGGAAAATAAGGTTAGGGTTTGCAGAGGAGGCCCTTCACCAGTGCCTGCCTGCCTCTGCACCCCGCTGGGGGCATACAGCCGGGTACCCCCCCACGCTCCTGTGCCCAGCAGCACTGCTCTGGTTCGGGGGCTAAGCAGCACTGACACCCTCCAGCATCCTCCATCCTTCCGCCTGCTCACTCCTGGGAGCCAGACACATGCTGGGTAATTTGGAAACTGGCACTGCCATGCCACTCCCTGGCGCCCTGGCACCACTCTCCCTGCCACCAGCAGCTGCATTCACCAGACCCACAGCCCTTCCCCACCATCCCACTCTACTCCACAGTGCACTCAGCCCATTGCAGCTCAGCCTTGATGGGAACTTTCCAATGACGTCCCTGTGCCCACAGCACACCCCCAGCCCCTTTGGGATGGGGGACACTGGGACAGCCCCCAGAAGCCCTACTGCCACCTCTTTGGCTTTTACAAGGAGCTGGCATCTGCCAGCAGCAACAACACCCCCCTGCCCCTTCCCAGTTCAGGATCCCCAACTGCTCTGGGCAAGGTGGGGAGCCGGAGAGGGGAGAGAACCAGGACACGACACCTCGGGGGAGCAGTGAAGACTAATGAATGGAGGCTTTTAAAAAGCACTTTGAGTGAGAAGTGCTGGAGTAGGAACTAATTATTGCTGCCGCCTGCACGCACACTCTGCGCCCTCCCAGAGCCACGGCTGCAACCAGCCAGCCCCAGCCCCAGCACCCTGGCACCCAGCATTCTGACATCCAGCACCCTGGCACCCAGCACCACTGCAGCCACCACCTTGCACATCAGCACCACTTCAGCCACGGAAGATTTCCTGCCAGTGCCCACTTCTTCTCATGCCCCTTGTACCCCCAGTGCGGCTGTGTATCCCCCCCCACACTTTTACTGCCATTGTCCCCCCAGCAAAGCTGGCAGCCCCAGGCTGGGGGCACAGGAGATGCTCATCCTCCTCCTTGTGCTCAGCTTTTTGGGAGGGTTTCCTCTTTCAGCAGGAAGCTGCCATTTCACGGTGATGGGAGGCTGGGTGGTCCCCGGGGCCACCCAGGGATGGGGGACGCCCATCATGGCATGTTCCCCACAGCCCTTCAGAGGAGTGACCCCAAACTCTGGCACAGGCACTGGGGCCAGAGGGACCAAGCTTTCACCAGCACAACGAGGAGGCTGGTTGGAGTACAGCCCAGCAGAGAAGCGAGGGGGCAGCCGGGGTGCTGAGCCCACTCCCCACACAGCGCCTCAAATCCTCAGCCCCACCAAACCCTGAGGACCCCTGCGCTGCCAACCCACGGGGCGCAGACTTTGGGGTGGTGCCGCTGCCACTCGCCACCTCCGCTGCTGCCGCGGGACCTGGGGTGAGCCCACCCTGCTGTCCGAGCTCTGCCCGCTGCACCATTTTGCATTCTGGTGCTGGCCAGCCCCGCTGCCCTCCCACTCCCACCCCCACCCGGGCTGTGTTTCAGCTGTTCTTGAAACCTGTCCAGCCCGGATTCATCACAAGAGCCCTCAAGCGGCTGCAAACAAACAGAGAAAAAAGGCGAGCAGAAGCGAGCAGGAGCGAGCAGAGCGATCGATCGGCGCTTGGAGGGCCGGAGTCCCTTTGGCGACGCCGAACCGACCCCAAATACACAGCTTCCAAGAGAAAAGGGATTGAGGGTGAAAGGCAGGAAGAGGAGGATGGAGAGCAACTGCCAGCACCCCCGGGACCGGGCTGGTGAAGCCCCCGGTGGCGGCGGTGGGCGGCAGCGTGGCGCTGGCTCTGCCTTCCCGGCGCAGCCGGGCTCGGACCGCTCCGAAACTTCCCTCTTGTGGTTACTGCAGTTAAAAAAGCAAACAGGAGGCTGAGGCTCATGAAGCAAGCAATAGGAAATCGCACGGGGTGGGTCGGATCGGGGAGGGGCACCCGTGGGAACAGGGCTCGCCCAGCACCCGGGGCCAGGACCGGTGCGGGGTCAGGGTGCCCGTCCCCGGGGCTGGGGGAAGGAGCAAGCCTAGATCCCGGCAGAGCAGAGGGGACCAGACGATGGGGACACTGCAGCACATGAAGGGTGGTTGTGGCCTTCTGTCCTGGCCAGGGGGTGGATGGGGATGGCAGAGGACACGAACACCGACACCAGTGGGAATCACTGCCACCAGAGCCCGCAGGGCCAGGTCACTGTGCCTGGATTTTCAAGAGGGGCTGGATAATTTTTAGCACCAGTAATGATCCCATCTGTGCCTGACACACCCCAGCACTGCTCCCCCATTCCCCTGCCTCGACCACTGCCAGCATGGGGCACGGATATTGCCCATGCATGATGCTGGTGGCTGCTCTGTGGCACTGATATGGCACTGTGTTGGGCACCAGGTGGGAGGATGGCTACAAAGATGCCTTCAAACGGCCACTTCTTGGCCAGCCATGCCAAGTCCAGCTCCTGCAAGCTGAGTGGAGACAGAGATTTATGGCTAATTCCCTGCACCATGGCTGTGCCCACAGGCCTGAGTAGGATTGAGACACGGGGGACTGGGAGGGGCACAAGGGACAGGGCTGAGAGATGGCAAAGCCCTGCCAAACACATTGTGCTCCAGCATCTCCTGGTGCCCATCTCCACTGTACCCATCTGTGGCACTCCCAGGGAGGGTGGGTGAGAGCAGGACCTGTGGGGTGGCCATAAGGTGTCAAGGGTGGCAGTGGCAGGGCACACTGCACTGCCTGGGGATGCCAAGACACCTCTCTGGGTTGCAGATGGGAGGCAGCAGCTAACAGGGGGGGTTTGGTGGTTTATTCTTGCAGGGTTGTACAACCTGCCCCCACTGAGAGTCTCAGGGACTGATCCTGTCTCCCTGCCACAGTCAGCAAGGTGCCACAAGCCTGCCCGGGGACAGGGAACCTGGGATGCACTGGCGCCGACTGCCCTCCTCCCTGCTCCAAACAAAGACCTGCTGGAGGACACCGATCTTTTAGGGACAAGGTTTGCAGCACCCTACAGCCCATCCCCACCACAGGAAATCCCTCATGCTGCCCAGAGGGGCACAGGGGCTGTGCCTGCAGCATGGGGCTCCTCTCTCTGCAATGTCAACCTGCTGCTCTGCAGTCGCCAAGGCTGCCCTTGGAAGAGCTGTCGGCTGCGCCGGCTGCTTTGCCAAGCCCAGGACAAGCTCTTTAGCTCGACTCTGCCAGAACAGATGCCTGGGCGACTGTAATTCTTCCTAGCATGGATTGGAGGGGGGTGTAAAACAACCCAACCTCATTGAAGCATTGCAGAGGCTGCTCCTCCCAACCTCATCACCACGGCCCTGCAAAGGGACCCTCTAAAAGCTGGAGGGCGAAGAGAGGAGTTGGCAGCGAGATGCTGGGCGATGCTGGGAGGGGAGGCAGCAGGCCCAGCACACACCAGAGCCCAACGTGGGCTCTGCTGCCAGGCGGGGAGGAGAGGGCGACCCGCCGCAAGGACGAGTGGGAACCGCAAGCTCCGTGTGCCACCGGCGTCCTTGCAGCCACTCGGCTGCCTCCTGTCGCTGCTCCCCAAACAACGACCCTGGGTCTGTTCTCATGGCGATGTCCTCTGCGCGCAGCACGGCGAGGACAGCACCCAGGAGCCGCGGTGCCCGGCCCCCCCGCTCCTCCTCATGCCCTCTGCAAATTTCTCCTTAGGCTAAAAGTCTCCTTTCTGCACCCAAAACCCCCTCCCAAAAGCCATCAGGAGCTGCCTGCCCAGTCAGCCCCGAAGCAGCCCTCGCACTGCACGAAGGAGGCCAGCAGCGTTTCCACAGACATTTTCTTCCATTGGCTGCAGTTTGGGGCTGCCAAAAGCCAAAACAAGAATGGAAACATCCCAATTTTTTGGCAAAAATTCAGTGCAAGAGGGGTTGGGGTTTGGTTTTTTTCCTTTGGTTTTGGTTTTTTATTTTTTTTTCTCTGGTCAGGAGCGGAAATTCCCTGCCATGAAAACATGATGAAACCCCAAACCAAAACACAGCTCGGACTGAAACCTTCACCCAGTTCCCTGGGGGATCCCACATGGGGCAGGTCCCAGGGTTGAGGCTCACTCTGACATAGCCCTGGGACCCAGGACAAAACCTGATCCCCAGCTCTGCCGTCAGCCCCATGAGGGACAAGGGGACACTGTGCTTTGGGGATCTCTCTGGAGAGCTGATCCAACTCTCCTTCTTGGGATGCACCCTTCCTAGAACCCACCTCGCCTCGAAGCTGGATCACAAGAGCTGGCATTGGGCCTGGCATGGGGAATCCATGGGGAATCTGGTTCCTCCACATGGGGCCAGGCAGGGAAAGGGGCTCATGGTGCCAGCAGCAGCAGTGTTACAGCAGCATGTGCTTGCAGTGCTCCCAAATAGATGCCCATGCCTGGCTGCCCTGAGCTCCCTGCAGATCCCAGAGACCTCTGGGTTCCTTTGCAAAAGCAGAGGCTGGGAATGGCCTCAACCAGCCCATCCCAGGGAGTCTAGATGCAGCCAAGCTCCCAGGCTTGCCCCTGCAGCCCCCTCTGTGTCTCCCCTCCCCAGCCCTGCTTTCCACCAGATGTTGGGGCTGGAGGATGAAAAGGCTCTTCCCGGCCCAGTCCCCGCCGCGATTCTCTCCGGCTGTCGTTCTGGAGGCTGGATCTGACCACGCAGCCTGGGTGAGGCTCTGCCTTTGTCCGGCTGTCCCTACCGCGTGTCCCGGCGCTCAGCCCGGCCGCCTGCCGACAGCAGGCAGGAGGACATCAGCAGAGACCCTTAACTCCTCTCCTCCAGCTCCAAAGCCCCCAGCACCACCATCACCCCCTGCAAAGCAACCGCAGCACCTCTGCCCCATCCCTCTTTGCTCCCCGAAACAGGGAGACCCCTCCTCATCATTTAGTCCTGCACCCCAACCACCCATACAGGCACAACGGCACCAGCTCTGCATCCCCCATCTACTCCTCTACCCTGCTCCTCCAGCCTGCATGTCCTTTGGGGAAGGGGCTAAGCATCCTTTGGGGGGAGGTCTGAGCGTCCCCAGAGGTCTGCAGGCAGCACAGGGGCTGGGTGAGGGAGGGGTCCCCGGGGGCAAGCACAGAGCTGGGCTATCTGTCTGCTGAGCTCCGCACAGCAATTAACCTCGAGAGAGCAGCCACAGCTCCTGCCAAGAACCACATTAGGTGTGTGTGGCAGCGTCTAGACAGGAGAGAGACCAGAGGCCTTGATCTGGAGGAAAGCAGCTCTATCCCTTCCCCCACAAGCCTCACTCAGCTCACCCCTCCAGGGACCCCCACAGAGGGATCCTGGAGCATCAAGCACTGGAGAGGGTGATTTGGGGATGGAATCCCTGGATCCTTCTGTGTGGGTCAAAACAGCTCTGTGCTCAGCTTTTAAACCAACCAGGGCTCTGATGCTTGGTATGGCATGGCATGGCATAGTTGCACCATCACACATTGCATCCTCATGGATGCCAGACCCCCCAGCAACCAGGACAAGGTGGAGGAGGAAGAAGAAGGTATCTGCAAGTGGTACCCAAGCCACATCCCAGCCAGAAGATGCAACCATCATTCCAGGAAGCCAGCAGCAAACCCCAGGATGAGCCCTGGAGCCAAGGATGAAGCTGGGAAGGGGCCCAGCTCACTGTCTCCCCAGTTCCACCCTGGTGAGCAGGTGGCTGCCAACAGCCTGCTCACTCTGCACAAACTGGCACAGGTAAGGCAGAGCTGGTGGGCACCGTTGGGGCCTGGGCACTCTCTCTGCTGGTAGGCATTGTACCCCTGACACCCCCTTGCTCTCGCCTCCCGGGTGCAGCCACCCCAGACGGCTGCAGGATGCTCAGGAGAAGAGATCTTCCCAACGTTAATTAATTAAAATAAACAGCAAATTAAATACAGCAAAATTAAAATAGCTCCGGAAATTAATTTTCAACAAAACCCACCTGGAAAGTGGATATTTAAAGAATTAATGGAGCCCTCCGAGACCAGGCAGAACCAGTGAGCTCCCAGCATCCACCAGCCCCCTCCAAATCCTCCCTGGGGACCTGGGGCTGTGGGAAAGCCAGGATGGGACCCCTGACTGAGGCCTGTCCCCAAGCCCAGATCCCAGGTCCCCGCTTCAGATGCCTTCTGTGCATGCTGCCAGTGTGTCCCCACTCGCCGCTGCCCACGCATGCCCACACGCTGCCAGGTTGGTGTGCCATGAGGGATGCAGCCAAAGGATGCAGCAATGCTCCCAGCCCTGGCACGGCTTGGCACAGGGCTGTCAGCTCCCTGCCTGGTGACATTCTGCAGGGACACCCCACTGCTGAGTGCACTGCAGGCAAACATCAGTCATCCCCAAATCCACTCCAGAGCAATCACAGAACCATACAATTGTTTTGGTTAGAAGAGACTTCCAAGACCATCCAATCCAACCAGCAACCCAACACCAGCATGGCCATTAAACCATGCTCCCAAATGCCATGGCCACAGGTTTCTTGAACTCCTCCAGGGATGGTGACTCCACCACCTGCCTGGGCAGACCACTCTTGCATCAAAGAAATTGTTCCTAATTTCCAACCTGAACCTCCCCTGGTGCAACTTGAGGCCATTTCCTCTCCTATCACCTGTTCCTCAGGAGAAGAGATCAACCTGCACCTGGCTCCAACCTCTCAGAGAGCTCAAGAGCAATGAGGTCTCCCCTCAACCTCTTCTCCCAGCTGAACCCCCCCAGGTCCCTCAGCTGCTCCTCCCCAGCCCTGCTCTCCAGCCCCTTTCCCAGCTTCTTTGCCCTTCTCTGAACAACGTTCCCATCACCCTCCAGGCCAAACCCTGCTGCACTGAGGGAACACCCAACGCCCCCAAGCCGTCTGCCACCCCCTGGGCACTCTCAGCCCCCCACAGCTCTCCCCACACATAATCCCCCCCAGCCAAGGCAGGATTACCCTGCAAACTGGCTGCTAACCGGGCAAAGCTCCTTACCAAGCACAATGGGCTCCCGAGGGGCCCAGCAGGGCGTGGGCAGGGCACCAGGTGGGTGACGGATGGGGTGAGACGCTGAGGATCATCCGTGTGCCCGGCCGGGCTCAGGACCGACACCAGGCAGAGCCCGTGGCGGGGCTGGGACGCACCGAGCCGGCTGCGGCGGGAAGTCCCGACCGGGGCACACCGGCCCTGCCCCGGCACCGGCAGCGCTTCCTCTCGCCGCGCACAGGCACAGCCACACAGACACCGGCGAGCAAAAAAAAAAAAAGGCTCCGGAAGGAAATGGAGAAAGCGAGAAGTCGGCAGGTGGAGAGCAGGAGGGGCTGTGATCAGCCCCACCCTGGCACGGGGTACCAAGGGGCACCTGGGGCTCCCCACCTTGCCAGGGTGCTCGGCTGTGCCGTCAGCACCAGGGTGTTCTGCGGGAAATTCCTCACTTGGGGACACTGAGGCAGGGCCAAGGCAGGGAGCAGCTGAGCGCGGAACCCTCCACCCCCCCAGGGAGGGAAATGCTCCGCGGCCGGGATGACAGCAGCTCCCCGGCTCCTCCTGCTCCACCCTGTTCCTGCAGGAACCCAGGACTCCAGGCTCTGGGCAGGCAGCCAGCGCCTGCCTCCTGCCCGCACCTCCCTCCTGCCTGCACCTCCCGCCCTGCCTACACCAACTTCAGCCCTCAGCACCCACAGCCCCAGCCCGGATCTCTCCGACCTCCCTTCCCGGGCGCACACCTTCCACCGCGTGTCAGGGCGACCTTGGAGCCGTGCCGCAGCCGCTCGGTGCCAAACTTCCCAGCGGCGATGCCCACGGTGGAGCTGGGCGACGGAAGGGGTGGGCAGGGGGATTTTTCTCCCTCGTTTATTTATCCGGGGGGTAGTGGGTTGTTTGGGTTTGGTTTGGTTTGGTTTTGTTTTTTTTTTTTTTTCCTCGCTGGAGACAGAGGCAGCCTAACGCGCCCGGGCACGGCGTTTGGAGGGTGCTGGCGGTGCCGGGCCCCGGTGGCGGTGCCAGGCCGGCCTCGCCGGGGGCTCTGGGTGGCCGGTTTCCTCCGCACACAGATGGCTGTTTCGACTCAGTCGAGCGCTTGACCTAAATCTCCTCCTGATCCACGGGAGCTGCAGTCCCTCAGCAGCACAGCTCAAGGCAAGGAGGAGGAGGAGAAGGAGGAGGAGGATGATGAAGGGGGGAAAAACCAGGGCCAGCTGTGGATCGACGGGAGGGTCGACCATGCCGCGAGAGCCCCCACCCCAGGGTTTGGCAGTGGAGGAGG
>VWYK01082963.1:86992-99933 GCA_013399775.1 Semnornis frantzii | reverse complement strand
GCCCTTCATGGCTTCCTGGTCTCACGGCGGGGGGGGGGTCAGGCCTGGTGGAGGTCCTGTGTCCCCACTGGGATGGGGGACATGCCCCCCAGACTGATGCCACACTCACCTTCTCACCCCCTGACTCGCCCTGGCATCACAGCTCCCCTTTAATCCCACCTTTGGGGGACCTCTCTGGGACTCTCTGGGTGGGGGGTGTCAGACCCAACCTCACCAGTGTCCCTGGGAGGGGACAGGGCACAGGAGGGATGTGAGCCATGGGAAATGGAGTGGCTCAGCCCAGTGGGGTGCGCACATTTCTCTGTGCCACACAGCCAGTTTGGCCCTCCTTCAGTGCCCCCCTCAGCAAAGAGCTCCTACTGCTCCCACTTTTAGTCCCTGGTATTTTAGTGGTGAGCTGCTGTGGGCACTGCCTCCTGCCCACCACCCTGGCATCACGGCTGCCTGGCAAAGAGCTCCCTCACCCCAGGAAGGGATGCACAGCCCGAGCAGGCTGGGGGGGGGTGTGAGGTGTGCCCCGTGGATCCATCCAGTCTGCACCCTCCCACCACGCTTCTCACAGCTCCTTGGGATCCATCCTGCACCTCCCATCTCCCTGCGGCACTCAGCATTGCTCCATCTCCCTCCGTGGGCACCCTGCCGAGACTGAGCACCCCGGGGTGCCTGCTCTGTCTCCCTCACCCCCGCCAGGCACCACCCGGTGCCGGTTCCTTCCCTCCTCTGGGGAGGGCTCCAACTTCTGCATTGGCTGCCGCTGGTTTCGCTGCCGCCGGCTTCGCCTTAAAGCCGGGAGCCGGTGCCGGGCGCTGGGGCGGCCAGGATGGGTTGGGAGCTCTGCTGCTGCGTGGCCGCTGCGCTCTGCGCTGTCATCCGGGGTGAGTCCGTGGCCCCCCGGCACTGTCCCTGCTGGGGGCATCCAGGGCTAGGTGCTGGGGGGCACCCAGGCAGGTTTCACCTGCGGAGCAGCAGCCTGGGCAAGGAGGTTTCTTGTTCCGGGGTCCTCAAATTCGCAGTTGCCGGAAGAGAGATGAGAGTTGAGGCGACAAAGAGGTGGGGGATGTGCCTTGAGGGCTTGGCAGGGTTTGGGGAGGGGAGGAAGATAAGGCTAAGTGGGCTTTAGGATAAGGAAGATGAGATTTANGCCTGGTGGAGGTCCTGTGTCCCCACTGGGATGGGGGACATGCCCCCCAGACTGATGCCACACTCACCTTCTCACCCCCTGACTCGCCCTGGCATCACAGCTCCCCTTTAATCCCACCTTTGGGGGACCTCTCTGGGACTCGCTGGGTGGGGGGGGTCAGACCCAACCTCACCNCAAAGAGCTCCTACTGCTCCCACTTTTAGTCCCTGGTATTTTAGTGGTGAGCTGCTGTGGGCACTGCCTCCTGCCCACCACCCTGGCATCACGGCTGCCTGGCAAAGAGCTCCCTCACCCCAGGAAGGGATGCACAGCCCGAGCAGGCTGGGGGGGGGTGTGAGGTGTGCCCCGTGGATCCATCCAGTCTGCACCCTCCCACCACGCTTCTCACAGCTCCTTGGGATCCATCCTGCACCTCCCATCTCCCTGCGGCACTCAGCATTGCTCCATCTCCCTCCGTGGGCACCCTGCCGAGACTGAGCACCCCGGGGTGCCTGCTCTGTCTCCCTCACCCCCGCCAGGCACCACCCGGTGCCGGTTCCTTCCCTCCTCTGGGGAGGGCTCCAACTTCTGCATTGGCTGCCGCTGGTTTCGCTGCCGCCGGCTTCGCCTTAAAGCCGGGAGCCGGTGCCGGGCGCTGGGGCGGCCAGGATGGGTTGGGAGCTCTGCTGCTGCGTGGCCGCTGCGCTCTGCGCTGTCATCCGGGGTGAGTCCGTGGCCCCCCGGCACTGTCCCTGCTGGGGGCATCCAGGGCTAGGTGCTGGGGGGCACCCAGGCAGGTTTCACCTGCGGAGCAGCAGCCTGGGCAAGGAGGTTTCTTGTTCCGGGGTCCTCAAATTCGCAGTTGCCGGAAGAGAGATGAGAGTTGAGGCGACAAAGAGGTGGGGGATGTGCCTTGAGGGCTTGGCAGGGTTTGGGGAGGGGAGGAAGATAAGGCTAAGTGGGCTTTAGGATAAGGAAGATGAGATTTAACCCCTGAACAAGCCCAAGCTATATCCCTGCTTTTGCTGCCTGCAAAGTGAGGGCAGGGCAGGCAGGCAAGCTGGCACCAGAGGCAGCAGGAGGAGACAGGGGTGGCAGAAGGGACTGTGCCCCCACGGGGCCCCCTTCTGGGGCAGCTGTAGAGCTCAGCATGGCTGTGGGGCTGCTGGATCCATTGCTGCTCCTCCTGCCCTGGGGAACTGTCCCTGCGTGCCCAGACTCAGTGTGATGGACACTCATGGGGCATGCTGGTGCCATGGTTTGGGGTGCAGAGCAGAGCCAGGTCTGGTGCCAGCTTCCTGGGGACAGGGGACAGGCATTGCTGGCTCCATGCCCCCAGCAGGGTGAAAGATGCTGACAGAGGGAATGCCCCAGTGCCAGTGGCAGGTGTGTTGGCGTGGGGTTGCACAAGCTGGGAGCCCGTAGGGAGCTTGGGCAGCTCACTGGGAGATGCCAGGCAGGACTCAGCAGCTGCCTGGAACCTCTCAGCCATGCCCTGCTTGTAAGGAGACAGTTTGGCTGCATCCTCCCTTGGAAACATCACCCAAAGCCATGCCCACCAGCCCACACTTCCCATGGGGACAAATGGCACTGGGGTGCCCTGGGGATGTGACACCAGCAGGTCATGGCATGGTGCTGACCCTGGGAGGGCATCACAGTGCATTGGCATCCTTTGCTTGTGCCACTGGTGGGCTTTTGGAGCTGCTTTCAGCCAGGCTCCCACCTCCTCATTCAAGAGGGGCTGCAGGGATGGGGAGCATAGGCTTGGGCAGCCTCCTGCCCTGTGCCAGGCTCAGCCATGGTAGGGGATGTTCCTCATCACCCTGCTGACCCCTGCCCCTCTCTGCCTTTCAGGACAGGACCCTGGGCTGTCCCGCCCAGCCCCCCACTTTGGCTCCATCTACCACATCAGAGGTAACAGGACCCCCCCTGACCCTCGTCATGGGGGAGGGGGCCAGGACCAGGCCATCCCAGTGCCAAACTGGGGCAGCTTCCCACAGTGGGTGCCTCTCCCTGACCCAGCACCCATGGGGACAGCAGCTTGGTCAGCTGAGGGTCTGGGGGTGCTGGGGGGAGCTTGGGGAGCAATGTTGGATGCTGAGGCCTTGAGGCTGACCCAAGTCCTGTGGTGGGGGTCACCCACAGGTGTCATTCACCTGCCCTACGCCGAGATCGAGGAGCCCTTCGAAGCTTGGTACAACGAGACAGGGAACAAGAGCAGGATCCAGTACTATGGGGGTGAGCAGCTGGGCACCCCTCTTCTCTGGGCTGGTTCCACCCCTGTGCCAAGGCAGCACATGGACATGGGCACCATGCCCTCTGTGCTGGTACAGGGCAGGTGATAACCTACCAGCTGGCAGAGGTGAAGCCCTACGGGATGAGGTACAAGATCACCCCAGAGACCACGGAGAAGGAGGTGAACGCCAGGAAGTGCTTCCAGCTGCCCGGCTCCAAGGAGGACGTGGTCACGGCTCAGAGCGTCCTCCCCAGCCTGGACGGCTTCAAGGTGAGGAGCACCAGAGCCCGGGGCCAGGCTGCTGCCTGCAGCACCCGAGGCTCCATACAGGGGCACTGTGCAGCTGGAGGTGCCCCAAACCATCCCGGGGGCGCAGGGTGCTGGGATGGGCCAGGACAGGTCCCTGCAGCCCCGGGCACAGGCAGGGTCACCTCTCCGCCCACGAGGGGCCGGACCCAAGGCTGCTTCCCAAGGCAGCGCCGTGCTGGGACGCGTCACAGCCCACACAGCTGGGCAAGTCCTGGCACATGGCACAGCTCCTGCCGGGCCCCAGCCTCAGGCAGGGATGGCTGCAACAGCAGGGGTGCAGCACATGAGGGGTGGGGACAAGCTGGCACTGAGCTGGGCACTGAGCCGGACCCCAGAGCTGATGGTTGGGAAAAGAGTCCAAGGAGCACATGGTAGGATGAAAGGAAATGGCCTCAGGTTGTCCCAAGGCAGGTGGAACAATTTCTGTCCCTCGAGGGTTGTCCAGGCCTGGCCCAGGCTGCCCAGGGCAGTGGTGCAGTCTCCATTCCTGGAGTGGTCTCAAAGCCACGGAGATGTGGTGCTGAGGGCCATAGGTTGGTGGTGCCCTGGCAGTGCTGAACCAGTCGTTGGACTTGATGACCTTAAGGGTCTCCTCCAACCGAACCTTGGGGCCAGACTCTCCTCAGTGGAGCCCAAAGGACAGGACAAGGGGCACCAAGCACAAACTGGAACCCAGGAAATGCCATCTGAGTAGGAGGACAAACTTCTTTGGTGTGAGGGTGCTGGAGCCCTGGAGCAGGCTGCCCAGAGAGGTTGTGGAGTCTCCTTCTCTGCAGAGCTTCCGACCCACCCTGACCACTGTGCTCCTGGGCAAGCTGCTGTGGGTGCCCTGCTGGAGCAGGAGGGTTGGACTGGGTGGGCTCCAGAGGTCCCTTCCAGCCATGCTGGGTTCTGTGATAATGATTCTATGCTGCTGTGTAGCTGCTGGGTCTGACCCAAGTGCCCAGCAGAGGCTGGTGCAAGGAGCTGCACGTGACCTGGGAGCATAGGGGCTGGGTGAGGAAGAGTGCTCGGGGCAGGGTGGTGCAGGGTCACCATCCAGAGCCCCTCTCCTCCACACTGTGCCCCCCTAGTTCCTGCGGGAGGAATACCAGCAGGGTCAGTACTGCGCCGTCTGGCAGAACATCACCCACTGGGCACAGAAGAAGAACATCTACACCCTGTGGGTGACCAACGCCAGCTGCGGGGTGGCTCCGGTGCGCTACGAGATGCGAGGCTACAACAGCCTGCTGGGCTCCCACTACGACAAGTACGACATCACCTACAGCCACTTCGACAACAGCTTCCCCCCCAGCGTCTTCAACCTCCCTGCCAACGGTGGGTTGGGTCCCTGGGTGGCTGGGTTGCCCCTCCCCCATCGCAGGCTCACAGGATGTCAGGGATTGGAAGGGACCTAAAGAGATCATCGAGCCCAACCCCCCCCCTGCCAGCGCCGGACCAGACAACCCAGCCCAGGGNAGTCCCCTCACCATCCTCGTAGCCCTCCCCTGGACTCTCTCCAGCAGGTCCCTGTCCCTCTGCAACTGGGGAGCCCAAAACTGAAGGCAGTGCTGAAGATGAGGTTTCACCAGGGCAGAGTAGAGGTGGAGGAGAACCTCCCTCGATCTGCTGGACACACTCCTCCTAATGCCTCCAGGGTCCCATTGGCTCTCTTGGCCACCAGGGCACATTGCTGTGCCATGGATGTTCTCCACCAGCACTCCCAGCTCCCTCTCCACAGGGCTGCTCCCCAGCAGATCACCTCCCAGCCTGTACTGCTGCAGTTATTATTCCTCCCCAGGAGCAGAACTCTGCAACTTGTCCTCGTTGAACCTTATTTGGTACCTCTGTGCCCAGCTCTGGGCTGTCCAGGTCTGGCTGGATGGTTGCACAGCCTGCAGCTGGATCAGCCAAGCCTCCCAGTTTGGCATCATCAGCAAACTGCTGAGCAGACTCTGCCTGTCTGTCTGTGCCCTCATTAATGGCATTGATGAAGATCCTGCCCCCGGAGCTCAGGCTCATGTCATCTCCCCTCCCTCCAGAGACGAAGCAGTGCGAGTCGCTGCCCGGGACTGTGGCGGAGCACCAGCTGCTGGCAAACCCCATGGAGGACCTGGTGGGGCGGCAGCAGCCCCGGGCCCACGAGGTCTTCCACGAGTACCGCAGGAGGCTGGGCCGGCGCTACGGCTCGGCACGGGAGCTGCAGCACAGGCAGAGCATCTTCGTGCACAACATGAGGTACGGCCCGGGCACGGCCGCAGCGCCCCCGGCACTGCTCCAGCCTCGGGGCTGCTGCAGCCACCGCTGCAGCTGAAGAGGTGTGCCCAGGTGGCCAGGAAGGGCACCAACATCTGCGTCTGGATCAGGGACAGTGACCAGCAGGAGCAGGGACCCCCATCCCTGGGAGGGGTTTCAAAGCCGTGCAGATGTGGTGCTGAGGTCTGATGTGGTGTCTTATGGTTTGGGGGTGCCCTGGCAGCGTTGGGGTAAGGCTGGGCCGGATGACCTTAGAGATCTCTTCCAGCTCAAAGGATCCTGTGATCCTGTGCCCCTTGGGGCTGGGCAATGGTGGCAGAGCCGTGGCTGGGGCTGGTGGCAGGTGGCTGATGCTGTGCCCACGCCGTGGCAGGTTCGTGCACTCCAGGAACCGTGCAGCACTCTCCTACACGCTGGCACTGAACCACCTGGCAGACCGCACGGCCCGGGAGCTGGCAGCCCTGCGGGGCCGGCGCCGCAGCGCAGTGCCCAACACCGGGCAGCCCTTCCCCAACCACCTCTACAGTGGCATCATCCTGCCCGAGAGCCTCGACTGGCGCATGTATGGTAGGTGTGGGGCTGGGGGCACAGGCACCCTCACAGCCCTGTGGCCTCTGCTCTGCTCAGCAGCTGGAAGATGGAGGAAGGGCTCAGCCAGCAAGGGGCATCTCAGCTGGCACTTGGCCCTCGATCACAGAATGGTTTGGGTTGGAAGGGACCTTTGGATGTCATTGTGCCCAACCCCCTGCAGCCAGCAGGGACACCTCCAGCTAGAGCAGGCTGCCCAGGCCCACATCCAGTTTCACCTTGGATGTCTCCAGGGATGGGTCCCCCCACGCCCCAGGGCAGCCTGCCCCAGGATCTCACCACCCTCTGTGCAGAACTTCTGCTGATGTCCAACCTGAATCTGCTCTGCCCCAGTTTCAAACCCTTGCTCCTTGTTCAGGCTGGTGCCCCAGATGTGAGGTGGTGCCACATCTGGCTTTTCTGATGTCCCCATCAGCCGAGAGTGACACCCCCAGAGCTCCCCCAACCCAAGGGCTGGGGTCCCAGAGGTTTGCTGCTGCCCTGACCTCCCTGTCCCCTGGCTGCATTGCCTCTGGGAGCCTGACCGAGTTCTGCCTCAGTTTCCCTCCCACTTGCCCTCTTCCCCTGGTGCCAAGTCCTCCTCTCAGCCCCTCTCCTGCTGTCCCTAGGTGCTGTGACCCCTGTGAAGGACCAGGCTGTCTGTGGGTCCTGCTGGAGCTTCGCCACGACAGGTGCCATGGAGGGTGCCCTCTTCCTCAAGGTGAGAGTGGGGTGCAGAGTGTAGGGGTGGCCAAGGTGCCCTGGGGGTGCCCATCCCCATGCCAGCAGTGTGTGCCCCCCCACAGACCGGTGTGCTGACCCCCCTGTCCCAACAAGTCCTCATTGACTGCTCCTGGGGCTTCGGGAACTACGCCTGCGACGGGGGCGAGGAGTGGAGAGCCTATGAGTGGATCAAGAGGCACGGGGGCATCGCCAGTGCTGAGTCCTATGGCACCTACAAGGGACAGGTGAGGGCAGCAGTGTCCCTGCTGGGGTCACCTAGGCCTTTGGATGTACCCTCTAGGGCTCTAAAGCCACTGCGGGGCTGATCGGGATGGGTCAGACATGGGAACAGGCTCTGCAGATGGGCACAGCTCCCCCAGAGGCTCCCTGTGCTACGAAGCCGAGCCCAAAGCCAAGCCTCGGGGCTCAGCTGGGCACTTGCATCACCACTGCCTCAGTTTCTCTTCTTGCAAAACAGGGACAAGGCTCCTCCACCCATGGGTGGTGTCCTGGGTCCCTCCATAACCTGAGGGGCAGGGAGGCAGCTGTTAGAGGCAGGCAACAACCCCCAGGGCTTTGTGAGCAGAGCCAGCTCCTGGTGCTGCATATGGGCAGCCAGGGGCATGTTCCTACCATGGTGGGCAGGGGAGCAGAGAGGGGTCAGAGCCGGGATGCTGCCACAGCCTGAGCTGGGACATCAGAACAGAGCTGCAGAGGGACAGCAAAAGCAGGGGGACCTGGGTGCACCTGATGACACAGTGCCCCCTGTCCCTGAGTGCCACAGAATGGCCTGTGCCACTACAACCAGTCTGAGATGCTGGGCAAGATCAGTGGCTACGTCAACGTCACCTCGGGCAACATCACAGCTGTCAAAGCTGCCATCTACAAGCACGGCCCCGTGGCTGTCAGCATCGATGCCTCACACAAGACCTTCTCCTTCTACTCCAATGGCATCTACTACGAGCCCAAGTGTGGTGAGTCAGGGAGGGGCACATGGGGCATAGGAGCACCTGGGTGCCCAGGTAGCTGCCAGGATCCCTGAGATCCACTCTTCATTGAGCAACCTGGGCAAGGAGGGGAGGAGGGAACCGATCTGCTGGCAGCCCTAGGAGCAAGGATGCCCTTGGCACAGGGATGCCCTCAGGACAGGGATGTTCTCCAGACTTAACCCAGCTCTGCCACGCTGTGCCCTGCAGCAAACGAGTCAGGGCAGCTGGACCACGCAGTGCTGGCCGTGGGCTACGGCGTCCTGCAGGGGGAGACCTACTGGCTGGTCAAGAACTCCTGGTCCACCTACTGGGGCAACGATGGCTACATCCTCATGGCCATGAAGGACAACAACTGTGGCGTGGCCACCGAAGCCACCTACCCCATCCTGGCCTGAGCCACCTCTCAGCCCTTCAGGGGGAGCCTTGCTGATGCTCTTGCCACTCATCTGGGACCAGCCCTTCAGAGTGAGCCCAGGACAGGGTGGGACAGGGCTGCTGGAGAAGGGACCCAGCTGTGGCCTTGCCAATAAAGACCCTGGAAAACCACTGCATGCTGGCTGCTTGCACTGCAGGGTGTGCCCATGGCACCTGAAGACACAACTTGGTGGCCACGGTGGTGCTGGGTTGGATTACTGATGGTCCCTCACAGGCTGCAGTCATGCCAAGGACATCCCAGCCCATCCCCACATCCAGGAGCTCTGGGTGGGCTGAGCTTGCCAGGCTGAGCCATCTTCTGCTGAGGGCTGGCTGAGGGCTGCAGGCTGCAGCTGGCTCTGGAGTCTTTGCCCCTCACCCTGCCCTGAGCTGTCCTGGACGTGGCGTTTCCCTGCGGGGGCAGCTGCTCTCCAGCACAGAGCTCTGTGCAATGCCAGGTGGCCAGAAAGTGCTCTGCAGCCCCAGAGCTTGGCTGCTTTTCAGCGCTGGATGAATTATCTGTGAAAAGCTCTCAGAGCTCACACAAACCAAGGTAATTGCTCAGAGAGGAGGAAAGGTGGAGAGAGTCTGGACAGGGAAATATTAGCTGTGAGCAAGCTATGGAGGATGTCAGACGACAGCAGCTAGAGCAAGCTTCCTTTGGCAACTTCTTGACTCCTAAATGCTCTGGATGACCCAAGTGGTGTGTGTGTGTGTGAGAGAGAGAAAGCAAGAAGGACACTGAAGGGCTGGAACGGGTCCAGAGAAGGGCAGCAGAGCTGTGCAGGGTCTAGAGCAGAAGTCTGGTGAGGAGCAGCTGAGGGAGCTGGAGAAAAGGAGGCTAAGGGACACCTCGTTCCTCTCTGCAGCTCCCTAAGAGGCTGGAGCCAGGTGGGGGTTGGGCTCTGCTCCCTAGGAACTAGCAATAGGATGGAGAGGAAACAGCCTCAAGCTGCTCCAGGAGAGGTTTAGGGTTGGACATCAGAAGAAAGTTCTCCACTGAAAGTGTTCTCAAAGCCTGGCACAGGCTGCTCAGGGAAGTGGCTGAATGCCCACCCCTGGAGGTGTTCAGAGAGGCAGAGATGTGGTGCTGAGTGCCATGGCTCACCCCTAGGCTGGGCACTTAAGAGCACGGTTGGACTGGAGGATCTCAAAGGGCTGCTCCAACTGAGCATTCTGTGCTGTGAGCTGCCAACACTCCTACACCCTCCCGGGGGTCTGGAGCTGGGACAGGACAGAGCTGGGTGTTCTTCTTGGAGGAAAAAGATTCCTGTGCCAGCCCTGAGGCTTTAGGATGGCAAGGGCCACGATGCAGGGGGCAGCTAGCACACTTCTGCTGGTAGCTGGAGCCTTTTTGGGGCACAAATGGGGTGTAACACACCCAGCACAGCCTCCCAAGCTGTGCAGGGCTGAGGCTGTGCTGCAGGAGCAGGCAGGCTGCAGCTCGGAGCGTTCCTTGCTGCCCCTCCTGCAGTAGCAGCCTCACAAATGCTCTGCCTTAGCCAAATGCTTCTCCCCTGGCGCCCGTGGCTGCTCTGGCAGGTTTGCTGTTCAAACCAAACCATTCCTCTTCCCCGCAGCTCCAGGGATTTGCAGCTCCCCCTCCCCCTCTGGCTTTCAGCAGGGTTTGGTTTCTCCTCGCAGACAGCTCACGGCACTTCGTTTTTTCCAGGTGTGCCGTCAAGAATCCCTGAGAGCTGGGGCAGCCCNNNNGGCAGCCCCAGCCCCCCGCCTCCCCCCCCCCCCCAACCCTCTCCTTGGAGCATCCCAGCCCTGAACAGCGAGCAGGGCTTGTTTGCAGCCATCCAACGCCTCTGCCAAGCTCTGCCTTCTGCTTCCACCGCCCGAGATTTCCCAATCCCCACCCAGCAGCCAGCTCCACTCAGCCCATTCCCCGCCACGAAGCGTTTCTCCCACACGCAGCACATTTGCCCGGTGATTAGAGGCAGCCCCCGAGGTAGCCAAGCACAGCAGAATTTGGGTTTAATATGCACACCCACGCAGCCCCCTGCAGCCCAAGGCACTCCCCCGGCCCTCCTTGGGAGAGCTGCAGCCAGCAGCTCGCGTTTCAGCTCCACCACTTGCACAAGGGCTGGGAATTCTCTGTCATCTGCTGGAAGAAAAGGTGGGGAAAGAAGTTTCCCAAAGGTTTCAAGGCATTCCTTAAGGTCGGAGAGAGGGGAGGGGGTGGGAGCACAGGAATGTCAGGCAGGAGAAGCAGCAGCTCAGGCTGCTGTGGGTTTCGACAGCTCTGAGCAGTTGCTGCCCTTTATTCATGCATCTGGCAGCTGCAGAATCAGCTTTGAACTCCAAAACGCTTCAGTTCCCCCACTCTGTTCGGGCAGGCAGCAGCTACTCAAGCACTCAGCACCCATTTCATGTCTCACCTGCACAAGTACAGGTGAGGGGGACCTGCTGGGGTGCAGCTCCAAGGAGAAGGACCTGGGAGTGCTGGGGACAAGATCCTTATGAGCCAGCAATGTGCCCTCACAGACAAGGGCAGCAAGTCCAGGGGAGTTCTCCTCTTCCCATAGTGAGCCCACAGCTGGAGTGCTGGGCACATGTGGTACAGGATGGGGCTGAGCCTTGCCAGAGGTGCCCAGGGACAGAGTGAGTGGCATCAGGCACAAACTGGAAGCCAGGAGGTTCCATCTGAGTAGGAAGAGAAACGTCTTTGGTGTGAGGGTGCTGGAGCCCTGGAGCAGGCTGCCCAGAGAGGTTGTGGAGTTCCCTTCTCTGGAGAGCTTCCAACTCCCCCTGGCCACTGTGCTCCTGGGCAAGCTGCTGTGTGTGCCCTGCTGGAGCAGGGGGCTAGGACTGAGTGGGCTCCAGAGGTCCCTTCCCACCCCTCCATGCTGGGGCTCTGTGAACATGACTTGATGAAAAAACTGCAATCAGTGTGTGCACAGGGGATGATCTGCCCTTGCTGCTGCAACTCCAGTCCAGTCTGAAACGAACTTTCCCAGTGTCTGGAGCTGGGAATTACAGCACCCAAGCTGTGGTGTAAATACACTGAGCTGTGGTTTGCAGCTCTGACCCTGCCTCACAGCAGAAGCAGATCCACCCATGCAAATCATCCTCTTGGCTGGGCCTGGCACTTGCAGATGAGCAGCTGCTCCAGCAGCAGGCCAGCAGCTGGAGTCAGTGCAAAGGGGCAAACAAGTTCACATGAAGGTTTTCCTTTTGCTGCAGACACTACCTCCTCCCTCACTCTGCCTTTTCCTCCAATTCTCTTTCCCTCAACCTTTCATGCACTGCTTTCCCTCTGCCCTGCCTCTGTCTCCAGCCTGTGTGGCTCTGTTCCCGAGGTAGAGGCAACTCCTCCTCCCCAGTTTTCTCCTCCCTTCATCCCTTCACCCACCTCTGCTGAGGCCTTACTTACCTGCCCTGCCCTAACCAAGCCTCTCTTCCTCCTCTGGGCTTGCACATTCCCCTCACATACACAGCTTCCCTTCACCTTGTACAGGTTTAGCCCTACCACCTCTAATCTTCACCATCCTTCCCACCATGGCCCAGCTCAGTCTCTTCCCTCAGCCAGCCACTTCCCTCAGCCCTGGTCCTGGCCCAGGCCAGCCCAGCTCAACTCTTTCCCCTAGCTCAGGCCTACCCTAACCTGGCCCAGCTGAGCTCTCCCTCAGCCATGGCCCAGCTCAGTCTCTTCCCTCAGCCAGCCGCTTCCCTGGCCCAGGCCGGCCCAGCTCAACTCCTTCCCCTGGCTCAGGCCTACCCTAAGCTGGCCCATCTGAGCCCCTTCTCTCGGCCCTAACCCGACCCATCTGAGCTCCATGCCTTGGCCTTAGCCCGACCTAGCTCATCCATTTCCCTCGGCCGCACTTCACTTCCGGGCCGGTGCCGCAAAGCATTGTGGGGCAGCCCCCACCCTGCGCGATCTCGCGCGACCGCGGGAGGGGCGGAGCAAGCGCATCGCCGTTGCCCGCGTGACATCGCCGTTGCCCGCGTGACATCACCGCCGCCCCTTCCTCTCCGCCTCGTACCGCCCCCCCAGCCGCGAGTGACGGCTAAGTGACCAATAAGAAGCGTCTCAGACGAGAGTGATGTGGGCATTGACCAATGGCCCCCGAAGGAGCGACGGGACGGGGCGGGGCTGCGCGGCCGGAGAGGGCCCGGGGCGGGCCCGGGGCGGGTTGGGACGCGCCGCGCCGCGCCTGTCAGCGGGGCNATCTTTGGGGGGTATTTATGGGGTGGTCCTGGGAGCATCTATTTGGTCTGGCGCACAGAGGGAGCTGAGGGTAGAGGCCGGGCAGTTGTGGGCTGTTTAGGGGGGAGCCTGGCAGGAGGGGAGGGAGGGTGAGTGGGCTGGCGGTGGGGGGGTAGCGGCTAGAGTCTG
>VWYK01082963.1:70307-86361 GCA_013399775.1 Semnornis frantzii | reverse complement strand
TGGGGGGGGGGGGTGGGGGGGTGGCTGGGCACAAATAATCCCTTGTTAGGATCCTCAGTTTGCTTCAGGCTCACCTGTGACACACCACTGCTGTCACCTTCCTCTGCTCCTGGCCCATGACTGTACAGGGAGGAAATGTTCAGTGTGATGTGTCCAGGGGAGCAGAGGTGGGGGGGGAGTCTGGGACTTGAGGATGAAGGCTGCAGCTCACCAAAGGCTTCTGTTGTTGCAGGAGTGCCGGATTGCACATCCCATTGTTAAATGCACCTACTGCAGGACAGAATTCCAGCAGGAGAGGTAATGCCTGGGCACAGCAGCATCTGCTTCAGAGCAGGCAGACCCAGGGAGTGTGTCCACACCTGCCCTGACTGAGCCTTGACCTGTAGTTCAGTGCTGGGGACCTTTGGCCTTCTTCTGTAGCCATTGGGCAGGTCTCTGTGCCTCTGGGGTGTCCTTACAACTGCACCTTTTGCTTGGCTTTTGTCTTCGGGCAGGACTCCTCCCTCTGCCAGTGAAGGATCTAAGTGCCTCTTCCCACGAGTTTCCTTCTTACCTGATTGCTGGGTCCCAGAGTTAGCTGTGGCTTTTCAAACTGAACTCCTGCCAGCTCTGTAGCTTAGAGGAAGGACATAAATGAACCCAGAGATGTTCTTACCTGTATTTGCTGGACAAATCCACCTCTGTGTTGACCTGCCTTAATCTCATCATCCAGAGCAGAACATCATCCCTGAACAGCCAGCCTGTCAGCAGTGCTCAGTCACACCCCTTGCCAATTAGACAATGAGCAGGCTCTTGTGTTTGTGAGGACAAAAACCTGGAGTCGCCTGGGGACAGCCTCATTAAAAGATCCCTCCTTGCATTGCCACCTCTGGGGGAAATCATCCTCAAGCAGACAGGGACAGGAACCTCACCTTGAGCCCAGAGTCCCCGCTGAGGGTGACTGCGGCATTGCCACTGGAGACAGGAGCTAAGGGAGTTGGGATCCTGACCAGAGAGGTTTATTTTCTCTGGAGAGGGAAGGCAGGATCCTGGGCAGTGAGGTGCAGCATTGCTGGGAGGTGCTGGTGGGATGTTCTGTGCTCTGGGGAGGTGCTGATGGGATGTTCTGTGCTCTGGGGAGGTGCTGGTGGGATGTTCTGTGCTCTGGGGAGGTGCTGGTGGGATGTTCTGTGCTCTGGAGAGGTGCTGATGGGATGTTCTGTGCTCTGGAGAGGTGCTGATGGGATGTTCTGTGCTCTGGAGAGGTGCTGATGGGATGTTCTGTGCTCTGGAGAGGTGCTGATGGGATGTTCTGTGCTCTGGAGAGGTGCTGATGGGATGTTCTGTGCTCTGGAGAGGTGCTGATGGGATGTTCTGTGCTCTGGAGAGGTGCTGATGGGATGTTCTGTGCTCTGGAGAGGTGCTGATGGGATGTTCTGTGCTCTGGAGAGGTGCTGATGGGATGTTCTGTGCTCTGGAGAGGTGCTGATGGGATGTTCTGTGCTCTGGAGAGGTGCTGATGGGATGTTCTGTGCTCTGGAGAGGTGCTGATGGGATGTTCTGTGCTCTGGAGAGGTGCTGATGGGATGTTCTGTGCTCCCCTTTGCAGCAAAACCAACACAATATGCAAGAAGTGTGCTCAGAACGTGAAGCTCTATGGCACGGTAAGCAGCAGGCTCCTCACCACCTCCCCTTCCTGTCTTGTCTCTGCTGCTGCAGCCCAGAGCAGTTTAGGCCCTGCTCTAGCAGCAGGGCTGGTCACTAGCACAGCCCCCTCAGGCAGGAAGCTTCTGCCTTTTTTTCCTCTGTTGGTCCAGAAAAGAGCAGCTCTGTATCACCTGGAGTCAGGAGATGAACCATTTTGTGTCCAGTAGAAACAGGACCCCAGGCTGCTGCAGGCATAAATCTTTTGTTCCTGCTGCTCTGAGATCTGGAGGAGCAGCTGTGGCTGTTGCTGGTTTGGTGATAGGCATTGGCTAAAGATTTCATGACACTTGATAAATTACTTGGGTGCTGCATCTGGGTGGCAGCAACAGCATGACAGCAGAACAGGGATTGTGCCCTATGCTGGCCACTGCTGAGGCCACAGCTCAAATTCTGGGGTCAGTTTTGGGCCCCTCACTCAAAGAAGGACATTGAGGGGCTGGAGCAGATCCAAAGAAGGGCAGCAAACAGGGCTGGGGAAAAGCAGCTGAGGCAGCTGGAGATGTTCAGCCTGGAGAAAAGGAGGCCGAGGGAGACCTCATTGCTCTCTGGGAGCCAGGTGGAGGTTTGGCTGTTCTCACAAGGAGCAAGTGATAGATCAAGAGGAAAGCTGCCTCAGGGTTGGCCACAAGGAACAATTCCTGCCTCTTGAGGGTTGTCCAGGCCTGGCTCAGGCTGCCCAGGGCAGTGGTGGAGTCCCCCCATCCCTGTAGGGGTTTCAGAGCTGTGGCACTGAGGGCCATGGGTCGGTGGTGCCCTGGCAGTGCTGGGGTGATGCTTGGACTGGGTGCTCTGAAAGGTCCCTTCCTGCCTGTTCTGTGACCCTGTGGCTGTTGCTGTTCCTGCAGCCCAAGCCCTGCCAGTACTGCAACATCATCGCGGCCTTCATCGGCAACAAGTGCCAGCGCTGCACCAACTCTGAGAAGAAGCATGGACCCCCCCAGGCCTGCGAGCAGTGCAAGCAGCACTGCGCCTTCGACAGGAAGGACGACCGCAGGAAGGTCAGCACAGCGCAGCCTGGCACCACGGGCAGCCTGGCACAGCTGGCGCAGCCGCGGAGGGCAGCCTGGCACAGCAGAGTGAGCCTGCCGCAGCTGGGGCAGCCACAGAGGGCAGCCTGGCACAGCAGAGTGAGCCTGCCGCAGCTGGGGCAGCCACAGAGGGCAGCCTGGCACAGCAGAGTGAGCCTGCCGCAGCTGGGGCAGCCACAGAGGGCAGCCTGGCACAGCAGAGTGAGCCTGCCGCAGCTGGGGCAGCCACAGAGGGCAGCCTGGCACAGCAGAGTGAGCCTGCCGCAGCTGGGGCAGCCACAGAGGGCAGCCTGGCACAGCAGAGTGAGCCTGCCGCAGCTGGGGCAGCCACAGAGGGCAGCCTGGCACAGCAGAGTGAGCCTGCCGCAGCTGGGGCAGCCACAGAGGGCAGCCTGGCACAGCAGAGTGAGCCTGCCGCAGCTGGGGCAGCCACAGAGGGCAGCCTGGCACAGCAGAGTGAGCCTGCCGCAGCTGGGGCAGCCACAGAGGGCAGCCTGGCACAGCAGAGTGAGCCTGCCGCAGCTGGGGCAGCCACAGAGGGCAGCCTGGCACAGCAGAGTGAGCCTGCCGCAGCTGGGGCAGCCACAGAGGGCAGCCTGGCACAGCAGAGTGAGCCTGCCGCAGCTGGGGCAGCCACAGAGGGCAGCCTGGCACAGCAGAGTGAGCCTGCCGCAGCTGGGGCAGCCACAGAGGGCAGCCTGGCACAGCAGAGTGAGCCTGCCGCAGCTGGGGCAGCCACAGAGGGCAGCCTGGCACAGCAGAGTGAGCCTGCCGCAGCTGGGGCAGCCACAGAGGGCAGCCTGGCACAGCAGAGTGAGCCTGCCGCAGCTGGGGGAGCACAGAGGGCAGCCGTGGAGGGCAGCCTGGCATAGCAGAGTCAGCCTGCCATAGATGGGGCAGCCACAGAGGGCAGCCTGGCACAGCAGAGTCAGCCTGCCGCAGCTGGGGAAGCACAGAGGGCAGCCGTGGAGGGCAGCCTGGCACAACAGAGTTAGCCTGCCGCAGCTGGGGCAGCCACAGAGGGCAGCCTGGCACAGCTGGGGAGGCTGCGGAGGGCAGCCTGGCACAGAAGGGGCAGCTATGGAGGGCAGCCTGGCACAGCAGTGTCAGCCTGCCGCAGCTGAAGCAGCCACAGAGGACAGCCTGGCACAGCAGAGTCTGTCTGGCGCAGCTGGGGCAGCCACAGAGGGCAGGCTGGCACAGCAGGGTCAGGCACAGCAGGGTCAGGCACAGCCAGGCAGGCTGGCACAGCATGCGCAGCCACAGCTGCTGGGCAGGGCCTGTTGTGACAGGATAAGGGGGGATGGTTTGAACTCCGAGAGGGAGATTGAGACTGGAGAGAAGGGAGAAATGCTTGACACTGAGGGTGGTGAAAACCTGTCCCAGGTTGCCATAGAGGCGGGAGATGCCCCATGCCTGGCACCAAGTCAGGTTGTTTGGGGCTCTGAGTAAGCTGCTGTGGTTGGGGATGGCCCTGCTGAGTGCAGGACTGGACTGGATGGGCTCTGAAGGTCCCTTCCCAGCCAAACCATTGCAGCTGCTTTGCAGGCCAGAAGCATGCCCATGACTTGTGCCTCTCTCTCTCGGTGCAGGTGGATGGCAAACTGCTGTGCTGGCTCTGTACCCTGTCCTACAAGAGGGTGCTGCAGAAGACCAAGGAGCAGTGCAAGCACCTGGGCAGCTCTTCGCGGGGCAGCCTGCAGGAGAAGCAGCAGTACAGGCTGGGCAGTGGCAGCCACTACAGCAGGTACTGAGCAGGGGCTGGGCACAGAGCCTGCTGGGCACAGCCTGCCGGGCACTGAGCCTGCCTGGCCGCTCTGTGCCCAAGATGCAGATTGGGTGCACCTGGGGCAGTGCTGGGGGCTGCAGGGGTGGGCTGGGGCAGCTGTCCTCTTGAGCAGGATCTGGTCTGAGGCTGAGCCTGGGTGCTTCAGCCCCATGGGTTTGTTCACAGCTGGTGAAGTGGGAGGATGGAAATGGCAGTGTCGAGCCTGAGCTCTCCCTCTGCCTGCTGCTCTGACTGGCATCTTGTGTTCTGTTTGGTTTGGTCTCAGCTTCTCCTGAAGGAAGGAATTTGTGAGCCTTGTGCTTACTCTCAGAAACGTTGTTTGGATGGGTTTGGAGTCGGGGTGGGGGATACTGATGTGCTGCTCTGCCCTGGCCTGGGGGTCCCTCAGGCTCTGACAGAGCATTTCCTCCTCCTCCTAGCCAGAAAACCTTATCCACCTCCTCCATTCAGAACGAGATCCCAAAGAAGAAAGCCAAGTTTGATGCCATATCTGCCAATGGTGACAGGTGAGCTTCTTCAAAGGGCAGCCAGGGCTGGGTGGCCTTGTTTGCTGAGGTTCTGTGGGAACAGCAGGAGGCTCCTGGGCCAGAGCAGGGATTTTGGGCCTAGCACCTGGGCTGGGGTGAGCCTCAGTGTCAGCCTGGAGAACAGCAGGCAGCATTAGCAGCTTCTCAGAACCTGGCAGACACTTAGGGTAGGTTTGCAGAGGCCCAGGCCACGCAGCTTCTGTAGCTGCTGGAACAGGACCTGCTTGGTGCCTACAGGCAGCTCTGTCCTCCAGCTGCAGTTACAGGGATGGGAGGGTGCAGACTGGAGCTCTGCAGGTGTTGTGCTTTTGGGGCTCTTGGGCTTATGTGCAGGGAGAGGCTCTGAGAGGAGAGGATGGAGACTCAGCTCCTGCTTCCCCTCCTGCCTTCTGGGGGAGGGACAAACAACAGCCTTGCTCAGAAGCCTCTGATCCCACTCTGCTGCCACAGTTGGTGCTGGATGTGTGGGCACCAGCTGCATGTGCAGCAGGATGGGAGCTGGTGGCAGAAGGAGCAGAGTGAGGTGGATTTGGGGGTTTGCTGCTCTGGATGCACATTTTCACTCCTGCCTTTCCTCTCTGGTTCCCAGCGTTCCTTCCTCTCCCGAGATGCTTTGTCCCCCTACCCAGAGTGCCCCGTCCACGCTGGCGCAGTGGGCTGCTTCCCACCAGAGTCTTGGTGCCCACCATTGTGCTGTCTCTCAAGGCACTGCCATCCTGAAGTGAGATCACCTCTCCTCTTCTCCCCTCTTGCCCTGCCTCATTCCTGGAGCTGCTCCCTCTCCATGGATCTCTTTGCAAGCAGCAGTGAGTTGGGAGCGCAGGCAGAGCGCAGGCTGCTGAGTGCCAGCAGGGCTGCTAGAGCCACTGCTGAGTGAGTAGTGGAGCCATGGAATGGCTTGGGTTGGGAAAGCCCTTTGAGATCCTCCACTCCAAACATTCCCTAGTTCTGCCCAGGCTGAGGCTAACCCATGAGCCTCAGCACCACATCTGAAGGCAGCTCTTTGAGCCACCTCCTTGGGCAGCCTGTGCCAGGCTTTGAGAGCCTTTTCAGTCAAAAAGCTTCTTCTGATGTCCACTCTAAACCTCCCTGAGGTTGAAGCCTCCCCACACCCTCCTCTCTTCCCCCTGCAGTCAGCCTGTAGCCTGGGTGACAGTGAGGGTCTGCAGCAGCATGAGGTGGGGGGTCACAGCACGGGGCTGGGGAGTGCACAACCAGCACTGCACTGAGACCTGCCCCAGCTCCTGATGGGCTCTCTGGGGAGCTTCTGACCCTGCCTGGCCCTGTGCTCTTGGGCAAGCTGCTGTGGGTGCCCTGCTGGAGCAAAGAGGTTGGACTGGGTGATCTCCAGAGGCCCCTTCCAGCCCAGCCATGCTGGGAAAGCCTTGGGCTGTGCTTGAGGCCCCAGATTTGGGCTGAGCTGCACTTTGGGTACTGCTAGAGAAGGTGCAAGGCCCTACAGGCTTGGATGGGTGTTTGCACCTGGGGGATGTGATGCCACAGGAGGGGCTGCCCAGCCACTCTGAGCCCACATCACCCACCCTCAGGGCAGACCCCAGACCCAGAAAGTGACTCTGGCAGCCCCAGGCTCAGGGACTGGCTCTGGAAAGCTGATGGCCCTCCTGTCCCCTCTCCCCACTGGGTGACAGGGGTGGCTATCACCTTGCCACCTCCACAGGCTGCTGTGCTGCAGGAGCTGCCACAGGGGGATAGGCCCCAGGCTGTGAGAGGAGAGAGCTTACCTGGGCACAGGGCTGCTGTGAGGCAGTTTGCTATCAGCCAGAAGGATGCAGGCAGGCAGCTTCCCCTGCTCTGGGGAGGGGTGCAGGCAGGCAGCCAGCTTCCCCTGCTCTGGGGCTGCTTCATTCCTTCCCTGTCTCCTCCCCAGCACATTTGCACTGAGTGGCACCTCAGAGCTGCTGGCAGCACCATGCTGGCCTGTGGCAGGTGCTGTAGCTCCACCACCACCCTGCACAGCCTCCACTTGGGAGACTCTGTCCCAAAGCAGCTTTCCAATGGAGATGTTGGCCACCAGCATGTGTGCAGCACCTTCTGCCCTGCAGAGCTGCCCAGGATAACCAGCCCAGTGCCACAGCCAGGAGCTGCCATGGGGTGGGCTCTGCTGTCAGGGTGCTCTGACCATGCAGGACTCTGCTGGCAGCTGCCTCCTAGAGACCCTCAGCTCTCAGTTTTCCTTTGCCAAGTGTCCTCTTCCAGTGACTCCTGGCCAGATAAGTTCCCAACTGGTTGCTCAGTCTCTGGTGTGATTTTTCTGTCTGCCTGACAGAGGCTTTCCTGCCCTGAAGTGCTAATGAAGCTTCTTCCTAAATTGCTTTGTCTTGGGGGAGACTAAAGGTGAAAGTCAGCAGCTCCCTGAAAGGAGGTTGGAGTGAGGTAGGGTTGGGCTCTTCTCCCTAGGATCAGGCAACAGAAGGAGAGGAAATGGCCTGGAATTGTGCCAGGAGAGGGTTAGGTTGGACACAAGGAACAATTTCCTTGCTGCCAGAGTGGTCAGGGACTGGAACAGGCTGCCCAGGGAGGTGCTGGAGTCCCCAGCCCTGAAGGTGTTCAAGAGAGTTGTGGCCATGGCACCTGGGGCCATGCTTTGGTGACCATGGTGGTGCTGGGCTGATGGTTGTGCTGGATGATCTCAGAGGCCTTTTCCAACCCAAACAATTCCATCATTCCAAGTGGCTTTCCCCCTTTTCTCTGCTGAGGACAGTGCTGGTTTGGGTCTAGGCATCTGCTCCTGCTTCAGTTTGTTGAACTTGGAGGTTGTTTGCTTCTCTCTGCCCCCTGCTTGCCAGGGTGGTTGTTTACATTCAGTGGAGATCTTTGCTGCACATCCAGGGCCTGAGCAGAGAGTTCCTGAGTGGCTGCAGAAAGTTTCATTTCCTCTCTTGCTTGCTCTCCTCAACTGTCTGCTTTGAAAATGGGTCCTCAGGCTGGTCAGGGCCCCCCTGGAGCAGTGCCAGGGCCCTGCTGACCAGACAACAGCACAGCTCAATGTGTCACTTGTGATCCTTGTCATTCCCTGTGGCATCCAGGACAGGGGTGCAGGTGACATCTGCACTTGAGGGGTGCTTGGAGACCAGGACTTGTGTCAGGATGGTTCCCATTCTCCTTGCAGTGCTGCCTGGGAGGTTTCCTCCTGGCTGCAGGGCTGGGGCTGTGCTGAACTTTTCCCTCTCCTCTGCTGCAGCTTCTCTCCAGACCTGGCTCTGGACTCTCCTGGCACTGACCACTTTGTCATCATTGCCCAGCTGAAGGAGGAGGTGGCTACCTTGAAGAAGATGCTGCACCAGAAGGATCAGATGATCCTGGAGAAGGAGAAGAAGGTACAGCCCTTGGCCTGCTCCTCCCCACAGCTCACTGAGTTGCTGACCCAGCTCCTGCTGCAGCACAGCCTGGCCTTGATCATGGAGGGAGCAGGAGCTGGTGGCTGCTTCCAGGCTCCTCCTGCCCACAGTCAGAGGCTTTCTGGACCCACCCAGGGGATCCCATTTCATGGAAGGTTATTTTCTGGCCACTGTTAGTGACCTCTATGAGGAAGCAAGACAGAGCAGAACATGCTGTTCCCTGTGGGAGGAGCCCTGAGCCTCTTCTTGCTCTGGTCCTGCTCTCCTTGCTCTCAGCCAGCTCACAGCAATCCTGCAGAGCCCTGTTCTGGCAGGGTGGAGGCTTTCAGTTCCCCTTCCAGCTCACTTGCTCCTTCCTGCTCCCTCTGCAGATCACAGAGCTGAAGGCTGACCTGCAGTACCAGGAGTCCCAGATGAGGGCCAAGATGAATCAAATGGAGAAGACACACAAGGAGGTCATGGAGCAGCTACAGGTGACAGCCTTTGTGGTTTGATGTGCTGCCTGCAGAGCTGTCAGACACCTTCCACAGCCTTCATCTTGCTCAGCTCTGGAAAGAAAGGAAGCAGCAGATCCACAGAATCCTTTTGGTTGGCAAAGACCTTTGAGGTCATTGAGTCCAACCCTTCTCCAACCAGCAAGTCTGGTTCTGGCATCCTAGGTGGCACTGAGGTGGGGTTTGGTCTCTTCTCTCTGGTATCAGGTAATAGAAATAGCCTCAAATTGTGCCAGGGGAGGTTTGGGTTGGACATTAGTGAAAATTTCATCACTGCCAGAGTGGTCAGGGTCTGGAATAGGCTGTCCTGGGAGGTGGTAGAATGCCCATCCCTGGAGGTGTTCAAGAAAGGTGTGGCCGTGGCACCTGGGAATGTGGTTTAGTGGCCACGGTGGTGCTGGGCTGATGGTTGTGCTGGATGATCTCAGAGAGCTTTTCCAACCCAAACAATTCCATGATTCAGTGATCCCAAGAGCTGCTGCTGAGCTGTGCCATGAGCTCCCCCTTTTCTCTGTTCCCAGGCCAAGAACAGAGAACTCCTGAAGCAGGCAGCTGCCCTCTCCAAGGGCAAGAAACCTGAGAAGTCTGGAGCCATCACCTCCCCCTAAGCCAAACCCCAGGCTGGGAGCTTTCCCCAGCATGAAGCCAAGGAGCCTGGGACCTGCCTGGCTGCTGGGAGCCCAAACCTCTGTGTTGTCACCGTCCTGCTGCCGTGGAAATGCCTCCAACAGCATCCTCCAGTGGGTCTGGTTCTGGGGCCTGTCCCACGGTGATCCACGGGGAGAGGTCCCAGCCAGCCTCAGTCCCTCCTCCTGGAAAACTGCTTTCTGGAAGGAAATGTTTTCCTTCCCAGCTCCTACCACTGCCAGCCCCTTTCCACCAGCAGACAGGAACCTGCTGCTGGGAGACTTCTTGCTGGTTGCAGCCTGCTGCTGGCAGAGCAGAGCTGTGACCAGTTGTTGTGCAGGGAAAACTGCAGCTGCCCATGCTGGGAGCTTGATTTCTGTCTTCAGCTGGTCCCTCTTGGAAAGGAAGCTGCTAACTGCCCAGCCCAGCAGCTGCTCTGGAGGCTGTGCCACTGCTGGGAACAGCTGATTTAGCTGCTGGACGCTGCCCCTAGAGCTGGGGCTCTTTGTTTACCCTGGGAGGTTTGGGGTGGTTTTTCTCCCTGTCAGCCTGGCAAACTCAGCTGCCTGCTTCTGTCTTGGCTTGGGTGGCTCTCACCACTTTGGGGTCAGGAGCCAGAGTGGGACAGCACAGACCCAAAGCCACCCAGATGCCCCTCTCCTGGTGCCCTGTGACCTGTGGGGCTTTGATGACCTCTGCAGCCTGGTGCAGTCCAGCATCTCCTGCTGCCTCTCCTCACAAGGAGAGCTACAGGCTCGGGTGTCTCCTCTGCTCCCCTTGCTTCCCGGGTGGAGCTCATCCTCTTCTCCCCTTTCCCTGCCCCCTCACTGCCCTCCCATACCCAGGAGCAGGAGCCAGGCTGGCTCCAGGGCAGCTCTCCCTCAGGCAGTGCCCCAAGCCAGGCAGTGCTTGGTGGGGCCCTCCAGGGACATTTCTCACTGCTGATCAGAAACCAGCAGCATCAAAGGGCTATGAAAGTTCCCTGCAGCAGGGACCTGCTGTCAGGCACAGCACCCACGGTGCCCACAGCACCACTGCCAGGGAGCCCAGCTGGGCTGGCAGCTCCCCAGCCCTGGTACTCGTGAGGAGGGGGAACAAAAAGCACTTGGGCTCTGCTGGGGGGCAGAGCACCTCCCAGCTCCCCCACATCCTGCACCCAGCCCCTTCAGGGCTAGAAGAAACATCTCAGGGGTCTCCAACCCTCGGGGCAGAGGGGCAAGGGCTGAAGGGAGGTGGTGAGCAGGAGCAGCCCTCCCCTGGGCAGTGCCAGCCACCCTCCAGGGGCCGTTAGGATTTTTACTGCAGATTGTGATTTTTCTGCTTTTTTCCATCCCTTTTTGTTACTGAAGAGGACTTGACTCAGGCACTTTGTTGGGTGACATTGGCGTGGGAGGAGCAGCTGCAGCAGCAGCCACTGCCCTGCGGGGGTTGGCTTGGGGCCGTTGGGTTTTTAAGAGACTTCTGATGGTGAAAACAAGGGGGGAAAAAAAAGAGAAAGCCAAGGCCCTGCTAGGCTGTGGCAGAGCCTGGCAGCGGGAGAGCCTGCACCCACTTTTGTACTTCACTGTTTTTAGACAATGGGGGTGCACTGGGAGGGGAGTTAAGGGGGGTGGAGGGGTGGTGCTGCTTTTATTTTGCCTCTCTCAAGACACAGAACCCAACCAGCAGGGGCGGAGGGGCCTGCGTGTGCCCTGCGGGGGAGGTCTGTGCCGCGGTCTGCAGGCCCCACGGGTTGTGTGTTTGTACCAAGGGCGATTTGTACAGAACTTGGCAGCTCTAAAGTGTTTGAAAGAATCCTCTGCTGTGGCTGCTCTTCTCTTGGGCTTTTCCAGACACCTCTCACCCTGCCCTGCCCAGCCCTGGTGTCTTGGCTCTGGTGCCTGTGGGCAGGAGCTGGCGTTTTGCTGTTGCCTGCTTTGCTCCTACTTTGGTTGCTATCTTTAAATCCTCAGCTGAAGCCTGTTGCTAGGATCCTCGTTACTTGGTTACCTCCAGCTTCCCAGGACACATCCAGCTTCAGCCCACCAGAGCTACCCTTGGTTTTCTTCTGCAGACAGAGCAGAAAGAGGAAAAGCAAAGATCAGGAGGTTTGTGGGTGACACAGAGGTGACTGAACCCCACTTGTGCCTCTGAAGCTGTTCCCTCAGTCACAAGCCCAGAAGCAAAACTGGGTTGTTTTTTGGGTTTTGTCTTTTGTTTTTTTGTTTTATTGGTTTGGTTTTTTTAGCTTCTAATTTTGCAGCAGGAATTTGGTGGTGACAGACTCTGGAGAGTTTTCCCCCCAGGAGCCCTGCAGGTTGTGCTTTGCTGCCAGCAGCACTGCAGGGCAGAGGAGCTGCTGTGTCCTTGAATGGCTTGTTCCAGAACACTGCTGGCAGCACAGGGTGGGGAAGGCAAATCCTGGCTCTGCTGAAGCACCAAGACAGCTTCTGCTGCTCAGAGCAACCTCTCCAGGCTGTGCTGCTCAAATGCACATAGCAAAGAACTGTTGGGCTGTGACAGGCACCCAAGTGCAGAGCTAAATGCAGGGAAGAAAAAGAGCTTCTGTGAAATGGTCCTCATCAGGGCTCTTTTTCATATCTCTCTTATTCTCTTGGAGAAAATCAGCCTGGAGAAGGCTGCAGGGAGACCTTCTGGTGGTCTCTCAATTTTTCAAGGGGCTGAGGAGAAAGCTGGGGACAGGCTGTTGAGCAGGGCCTGTTGGACAGCTGGGGATGGTTTGGACTGAAAGAGGGAGATTGAGAGTGGAAGGAAGGGAGAAACTGCCTGACATTGCCCCAGGGCAGGTTTAGATTGGCCACGAGGAACAATTTCTGCCCCTTGAGGGTTATCCAGGCCTGGCCCAGGCTGCCCAGGGCAGTGCTGCAATCCCCATCCCTGGAGGGATCTCAAAGCCATGGAGCTGTGGTGCTGTGGGTTGGTGGCACCCTGGCAGTGCTGGGATGGTGTTGGACTGGGTGATCCTGGTCTCTACCAAAAGCTGATTCCCCGAGGCCCAGCAGAAGCTGCAGGAGACCCCCTGGGAGTGGCTGCCGAGCCAGCAGGGTGTGCTCAGCATATCCTTGTCCCTGAGCCACCTTGAGCTGAGCACTGCCTCTGTGGCCTGGAGCAGCTTCCTTGTCCTTTCATCTCCTTTTCAGATGAAGCTGTCTGATCTCAGCCCTCAGCCTGCTCTGACTGCCCAGGGGGAGGCCAGCCCTGGGTGAGCTTAGCCCTGGCCCGTTGGCACTGCCCAAGTGTGCCACTAGCACTCAGCACTCACAGCAGCCTTATCTGTGCTGAGCACAGCACAAACCTGCTCTGCCCTGGAATGTGCCCAGGTAGGCTCCTGTGGAGTATGTCAGCAGGTGGCAAGAGCTGGACTGCCACAGGCTGAGCACAGTCAGCAGGCAGGGCTGGGACCAGGAAGAGCCCTGAGCTCCTGTGCCCTGGCTCCGAGGGGCTGCTCGATCTGTGCCTGGGCAGAGCTGCTGGGAGGGTCTCAGAGGGGCTGTGGGTGGGCAGACCTTGGCTGGCTCCTGCCTGTAGCTGCCTGAACATGCTCCCTGCTGGCTGAGCTTCACCTGCTGCCTCGCAGCAGTTGGAGTCTTGGCAGAAGGATGCACAGAATCACTGAATCATCACAGAGTGGCTTGGGGTCATCCATCTCCAACCCCCTGCCAGGACACCAACACCTCCCACTAAAGCCAAGGCTTTGTCTAACCTGGCTTTGAACACTTCCAGACTTGGAGCCTCTGGACAACCTGTTCCAGGGCCTCATCTCCCTCACAGAGAAAAAATTCTTCTAGTGGGTTGTGGCAGCTTTGTTTCTGTTCAGGCCCTTAGGAAATGGCAGACCTGGCAGAGCTCCCTGCAGTGTACCTGCAGCTGTCCAGGGGGCTGCACCCACCTGAGTATCCCATCCTGACCTCAGCCACCTGCCAGCAGCACGTCAGGGCCCAGAGGAGAGCTGCAGTTTGTGCTCAGTGCTGCTCCCACTGCACTCTGCTCAGGTGCCTCAGCCCTGGCTGCTTCCAGCAGGAGCCTCTCAGGATGCAGGAGTTCAAAGTCTCTGCAGCAGTCACCTGGGGAGCTGGGGGTGGGGTTGTGTTTGCAGCACACAACAAAAAAAAACAACCTCTCCTGAGCTCCCAGCCCCAAATACCTTCATTTTTAGTGTTTTTAGGTAATTACTTGAATCAGTATCTCCTGCAAACCTGCAGGGCCCCTGGCAAGGATCTGGAGCTGTAATAGGCAAATGAATCTAAACTTTGGGTACCCAGAGCAGAACAAAACCTGCAGCACAGCTAAAACAGCTTCAGCAGCTGCTCATTTCCCACTAGGATGCTGCCTTCCATCCCTCCCTCATTACTGAGGCTCTCTGGGAGTGCTGGCTCAGACACCACATCCTGGGGCCAACAGGATTTAAAATTGCCTTCAAACAAACCCCAAAGACTGAGATGTGCAAATCCTTCAAAGCTTTTGTGACCTGGGGTTTGTTGCTGGGCATGGAGAGAGAGGGGCAGGCCTGCTTCTGGAGATGGGGGGAAAGCAGAGCAGCAGGGTGAGCTGGGCAGAAAATCCCAGAGCCCCAGCATGGTGGGGTTGGAAGGGACCTCTGGAGATTATCCAGGCCTGCTAAAGTCACCCACAGCAGCTTGCCCAGGAGCAAAATGCCCAGAGGGGGATTGGAAGCTCTCCAGAGAAGGAGACTCCACAATCTCTCAGGGCAGCCTTCTCCAGGCACCAGCACCCTCACAGGGGAGGTTTAGATTGGACATGAGAAACAATTTCTTCCCCAGGAGAGTGGTTAAGGCCCTGCCCAGGGCAGTGGTGGAGTCCCCATCCCTGGAGGGGCATAGAAAACCTGTAGGTGTGGTGCTGAGGCCCATGGTTTGGTGGTTGCCCTGGCAGTGCTGGGGTAAGGGTTGGACTGGGTGATCCTGAAGGTCTCTCCTAACCACACAATTCAGTGATTCCCTCAATCTCCTTCACCTCACAAATGCTCCAGGTTTCCTTCTTCCAGTCCCCAAGGCCAGGACCTGGAGAGTTTTCCTAAGGGATACTGTTAGTGGGGGACTGTGAACTGCCCTGTTGGCATTCCAGCTCCTTGGGCAGGAGCAGGGCACACCAGGAAAGGAAAAGCCCAAACCTCAGCCGTGCTGTGGTCTGCTACAGGCACCCTGGGAGCAACCTGCACACATCTCTGCTGCTTCCCCTGGTGTCAGGGCAGGCAGCACTGGGCTGGTGCAGCACCGAAAAAGCAGCTGAGGCCAGAGCTGTCCCCAGCCAACCCTGTCTGTCTGAGGTGCCCTTAAGCAATCAGCCCTGCCTCGCCGTGGGGCTCCCCTGCAGCATTTGTCCTGTCAGCGTCTGGCTGGTGAGGGCATCTCAGGCCCTGCCTCAGCTCCTGCCTAGCCCCACTGCCCGGGGGGGGGCTCTGAGGCAGGGGCTGGGAGTGCAGCCCTTGGCTGCTGCTCTCCAGGAAATTTTGCCTCTCTGTGTCAGCCTGCCTGGGTGGCACAGACACAGCTGCACCACGTTCTGAGGGAGAGGGGACAGAGCAGGTTCCTGATGCCCCCCAGTCCTCTGCTCCTTGTCCCTGTCCCCTTCCCAGGGGCGCTGCAGCCCGTGAACAGCCTCAGCTATTTTTAGAGATGTTTTTCAAGCTCAGCTCTGCACTGAGTGGGGTATGGTGTGTCTGGGTGGCTGTGGTCACCCCGAGGTGGCTTTCTTTGTATTCATTCTTTTCAAATGACCCAATCTGGAGGCTTGACTCTATCTGGTGTGAAGTGTGGGGGATGCCTGCTTTGAGGGGCACCCAGCCCCAAGCTCCCCTAGGACCAGAGGTGCTATTTCAGCCCCTCTCACCCCAGGGCTGTGGGTGTGTGTCAGGCACTGGGGCAGCTGGAGGGAGGGGCTGGAGATGCAGCCAAATACTTCATACAAAAATATCCCAGCAGAAGACACCAAGGGCTGTGCCAGGAAGATATCTGTCCTGGAGCTGGCAGGGCTGGGCACTTCTAGGGCACTGGGTGCAGAGCAGGAGCAGCCAAGCATGGCTGAGTTGGGCACTCCAAAGCACTCCCAAAAGTAGAGCAGCACCCCACGACCTATCTGTCCCACAGCCCAGGGTCAGCCCGTGGCTCAGGTTGCTCAGAGAGGTGGGAGCTGGAACCATCCCAGGTCAGGTTGGGGCAAGCTCTGAGCAGCCTGCTGAGGTCAGGGATGTGCCTGCTGGCTGCCGGGGGCCGCGCAAGGTTGGCATTCCAGATGGCATTCCAGGTCCCTTCCCACCCGAGCCAGGCCCTGGCCCCGGAGCCTGACTCCGGCCGCTGCCCGCCGCGGCCCCGCCCCGCCGCTCCCTATTGACTGCGGCTGCGCGCTGGCCCCGCCTCTGCGTTGCCATTGGTCAATGCGCCCGAGGGGCGTGTCACCGCCCCGCGCTATGAATGCGGCCGCGGGGGCTGCGGGACGGGGCTGGGGGTGTCCGCAGGAGGCCTCTGGGCCATGCTGCCGCCCGCCTCGCCGTGCTGCCCCGAGGGGCTGCAGGAGTACCGCGAGT
>VWYK01082963.1:20999-56033 GCA_013399775.1 Semnornis frantzii | reverse complement strand
GGGGGGGGGGGGGGGCTGTGTAAGTGCAGCAGGGTGAGGGCCACAGCTCAGTGTCTGGGGGGAGAAGGCAGCTCTGGCAGAGGCCTATTTTTATCCTGTAATTGGTGGCTCTTGCTGAGCTGTCAATGCTGTGCTGAGCTGCTCCAGCTCTGCTCCCTGCTCAGGCAGTGCACAGCCTGCAGTCAGACCCTTGCCCAGGGGATGTTGACTCCTTCCACACTGCCCCCCACATCCAGGGGCACATCGCAGGTGAGGAGTCAGCACCTAGGGGGAGAGAAGGCTGAGAGCCCTCAGCTGAGGGTCCCAAAGGACTTCCCACCTGGTGGCTGTCCCAGAGGGGCTGGGGGGAGCTGGGTGAGGAGGTTGCTGTGGTCTGCTGGTGGCTGGGTCGTAGGCTTGGGCTGGAGGGAAGAGGCTGCAGGGGCAGGATCTGGAGAGCAAGGCTGGGGAGGAGCAGCTGAGAGGGCTGGGGGCATTCAGCCTGGAGAAGAGGAGGCTGAGAGAGACCTCATTGCTCTCTACAGCTCCCTGAGAAGAGCCTGGAGCCAGGTGGGGGTTGGGCTCTGCTCCCAAGGAACGAGGGAGAGGAGGAAATGGCCTCAAGCTGCCCCAGGGAAGGTTCAGGTTGGACATCAGAAAACACTTTGGGTTCTCAAAGCCTGGCTCAGGGAGGTGGCAGAGTCCCCATCCCTGGAGGGGTTTCCAAGAAGCAGAGATGTGGTGCTGAGGGCCACGGCTCAGCCCCAGCCCTGGTGGAGGATGAGTTGGCCTGGAGGGGCTTGGGGGCTCTGCAGCAGCAGTGGTTCTGTCACCCTGCAGAGCCTCTGGGCTGACTCTCGCTGGGGTTCTGGAGGAGGTCTCATCTCTCCTGGCTCTGTGGGCACTGCCCTCGTGTTGCTTTTCTTGTGGTGCCCACTTGGGTTTGGTTCTGGGCTCGGGGAGGCAGCTCTGGTGCCCGGCCCCAGCCTGGCTGTGTCGCTCTTTGGGTCTCTTTGTTTGCTGGCGGCTGTGTGCTGGGAGGGGGTGGGGAGGGAGCTCCAATTATCTGCAGGGAGGCTTTTGAGTGCCCCTAGGCTGGGCTGGGAGCTGTGCAGCCAGGAGGCAGAGGTGCCAGGGAGCAGCCAGGTGGTTGCTCTGCCACACCGGGCAGTTGAGGCTCTCCCCTCTGCTGGCCTGCAGCAGCAGTTTGGGGCGGGTAGGGATGGGGGAGCAGATCAACTTCACCTTTCATCTCCCTGCTCTTGGCCAGCTGATGGCAAAAGCAGGGCAGGAAATGCACAGCTCCTGATGGGCACTGCTGCATGCCATGGGGCAGGGGAAGGGGCTTGCTGCTGAGGGGAGTTTGTGCAAGGCTGGCACTTCCCTGGCTCCCAGCCTGCTGCAGCCACCTGCAGGGCTGGCAGTGCAGGCAGCAGCATGGGGAGAGCTGTGAGAGCACAGCTGGAGGATGCTGCAAGGTCCTCAGAGTCCAGCACAACTCCTCACCTGCCTTCAGCCTCCACAGGAACTCTCCAGGCTGCTTCCTGATGGCTGAGCTCTGCCCTGCCCAGCCCCCGGGCTCAGCATGGGGGCAGTGAGGGTGCTGTGGGGCAGGAGGCCTGCTGCAGGCTGTGCTGCCTGAGGGCAGGCAGCTCCCTTTGGGCTGTCTCTGCCCAGGGAAGCTGCAGTCATCCTCATCATCAGCCAGAGGGACCCATCAGTGCACTCAGCCCAAGGGCTGCCATCAGCAGCCAGGTGCTGCTGGTTGGGTGCCCTCACACCAGGTGTGGCACAGTCTGGTGAGGCCTTCAGTAACCACAGGAGGAAGCACCTCTGAGGAGCAGGTTCTGAGCTGGGCACCCTCAGCAGTGCAGGCCACAGAGTCCCAGGGTGGTTTGGGCTGGAAGGGACTTTAAAGCTCACCCAGTTCCAACCCCCTGCCATGGGCAGGGACACCTCCACCAGCCCTGGTTGCTCAGGGTCTCATCTGCCCTGCCTTTGAGCACTGCCAAGCCTGAAGCCTCCACAGCTTCTCTGGGCATCCTCTCTATGGCTGTTGGCACTGAAGCAGTGAGCTGGACACTGAGCTGCCTCAGCAGGGCCCAGGCTGTGCCCTCCTTTGTGCAGGATCATTTGGGCTGGGTCCTTCCAGGCCACTCTCTTGCCCCTGCTTTGTGGTGGTTTCAGTCGTTTGATGTTTCCAGGTCTGGACTTTCCTGCCTGTGGCTCTTGGTGAAGTCCCTTGCAGAGGTGTGCCAGAGCCCTGCTGGTGTGGGGGGGAAGAGGCTGCCTCAGTCCTTCAGCTGCTGTGCTCCATTTCCATCTGGAGGGGGGAGAGAGCAGCAGGGACCTGACCCTGCTCTGAGGTGGACTCTGTGGGTGCTGCTCCTGTGTGGAGGCAGCAGCAGCCCCTGCAGCTATCCCCATTTCTAATGAGGAAATTTCTGGATAATCTCCTCTTTTGGGGGATTTGCTCTGACCTGGCAGCATTAGGCCCTGGCAATATTAAACCTCCTCTAAATCCACTTTGTTCAGCCTGCAGGCTGGGGGCTGCTGCTGAACCCTGCTGCCCTCCTCCAGCTTTGCTGTGCCTTGATTGGAAGGTTTGTACTGGTCCAGAGGCATCTGGGCTGGGATTTAAAGTGCCTGATCCAGTGGTGGCCAAATGGGTTTGAAGCCTCTTTGCTCTCTCCCTGCCTGTGTGCAGCTCTGAGCCCTGTCAAGAACCAGACAGCTCCTAAGCCACCCCCAAAGGTAAGGAAGAGGAGTGGAAGGGAATGGATTGGAGCTGAAGGAGGTCAGATTGAGACTATAGAGAGGAGGAGTGAGGGTGGGCAGATGCTGAACAGGCTGCCCAGGGAGGCTGTGGCTGTCCCCTCCCTGGAGGTGTTCAAGACCAGGTTGGATGAGGCCTTGAGCAACCTGGGCTGGTGGAGGTGTCCCTGCCCATGGCAGGGGATTGGCACTGGATGAGCTTTGAGGTCCCTTCCAAGCCAACTCATTCCATGGTCCTATGAAATACTCACAGGGGACCAGAAAGACCCCAGAGCAGCCCCCCAAAAGCTGAGGAAGGAGAAATGCTCGTGGGAGCTGTGAGGTGTCCCCACTGCTGTGGTTGGAGGTGCTGCTGTGGTGACCATGTGCCAGGCTGGGTGCTGCTGCCATGGCCCAGGTGTGCCCTGGCTGCAGGAGCTGATCCATGGCCCTGTTAGTCACAGTTTCTATGGCAGGGTGGAGCTCACCTTCAGCTCACTTCAGCTGCTCACCCAGGGTCACTCCTGGCCCTGCTGGGCAGAGGCACTCCTGGAGGAGCTGAAGGGAGTTTGTGGGGCATGGAATGAGCCCTGGAAAAGCTTTCACTGGCATCAGCATTTGTGTTATGCTGAAGGACAGTTTGGGAGGGCACAGCAAAAGGCTGGGGAGGTGCTGAGGGGCCTGGAACATCTCTTGTGAAGAAAGGCTGAGGGACCTGGGGCTACTGAACCTGGAGAAGAGAGGGCTGAGGGGATTCTGAGCAGTGATGGTCAATAGTTTAAGGCTGGGTGGCAAGGGCATGGGGCCAGACTCTGTTCAGTGGTGCCCAGGAACAGGACAAGAGGCACTAGGCACAAACTGGAAGCCAGGAGGTTCCATTTGATCAGGAGGAGAAACTTCTTTGGTGTGAGGCTGCTGGAGCCTGGAGCAGGCTGCCCAGAGAGGTTGTGGAGTCTCCTTCTCTGCAGAGCTTCCAACCCCCCCTGACCACTGGGCTCCTGGGCAAGCTGCTGTGGGTGCCCTGCTGGGGCAGGGGGTTTGGACTGGGTGGGCTTCAAAGATCCCTTCCCATCCCCCCCATGCTGGGGGTGTGAAGTGAATGTGAAGTCCTGGTGCAAGGTGTTCAGGTCCCTCCCTGCCCCTGGGTGCTGCCAAGGTGGCAGAGCTGTCTGCTGCCAGCTGGGCTGTGTCCTCCACAACCCATCCCCGCAGGGTCGATGCTGTCTGTCTGCTCCTTGCAGCTGCAGGCTCGGGCCAGGAGCTCTTTGCAAGGTGACTTTGCTGCAGGGAGCTGCTGGAGACTTTGCTGGTGGCACCAGCACAGGGCTGTGGTTTGCTGGGTGAGGACACTGCAGCAGATTTGACTTCTTTGCTGTTTAGAGGCAGCTATGGAGGAGCTCTGTGCTGTGCCAATGTGCCCCAGCCCAGCAGGGTGAGGCTGCAAGGGACCTGTGCAGGCAGCAAGAGGAAGGGGGTGCAAGGCAGGGACAGTGTCCTGTGTGCTTTCAGCTGCAGTCACTCATTGGCCTGCACTCAGAGTCCTTTGGGCTGGAGGGGATCTCTGAGATCATCCAGCACTGCCCCTGGCCCCCCAGCACTGCCAAGGCACTGCCAACCCATGGCCCTCAGCACCACAGCTTTGAAACCCCTCCAGGGATGGGGACTGCAGCACTGCCCTGGGCAGCCTGGGCCAGGCCTGGACAACCCTCAAGGGGCAGAAATTGTCTCTCATGGCCTACCTGAACCTGCCCTGAGGCCATCTCCTCTCCTCCTGCCCCAGGCAGATCAGAGACCAGCTAGCCTGCAGGACCTGGTGTGCCACGGCAGGAGCAGTCAGGTGGAGCCCAGGAGGGCTGGGAGCTGGGTGGGCACCGTCTGGGACTGGGCTGGGTTTGTGGCTGGGGCACTGCTGAGTGCCCTTCACACAGCTCTCTGCAGGCTGTGTCCGGGGCTGCTGCAGCACAAAGGCTTTGCTGGGGCTGCCTGTGCCTACCCTGCCCTGCTGCATGCCCTGGCATCTGCAGAGGCTTCTGGTGGTGCTGGGCAGCAGGTGGCCTCCCACCCCCGGGCTGGCCAGGAGCTGTTGGCTCCGGTGGGACTGGGGAGGGGCTGTGCTGCTGTCTGTTCCAACAACAGGGCAGGCGTGGGGGCAGAAGGGTTGGAACTGGTTGAACTGGAATTCCCAGGTCGTGCTTGGCCTTGGGTCATGAACAGCAAGGTCCTGCTCATCTCAAAACCTGGGACTGGCAGCTCCTGCTGCCCTGGGATCTGCTGGCACCTTAGCTGTGTGCTCCTCGGTGCACTTGGAGGGCTGGGCACAGTCAGCAGCAGTCTCAGCTACCTTATAAGTGAGGGAGCAAGGCCTGGGCTGTTGCCATCAGACACTCAGTGTACCAGAAGATGCTCCTGGCTCGGGGGGTCTGACTGGCTCAGACAGGGTGGAGAGGTAAGGCTGGCACCTTGGCAGTGGAGGAGTGGGCAGGACCTGCTGATTGGTGTCACAGACTGCTTGGCTTGGGAAGGGACCTTCAGAGCTCCTCCAGTCCAGCCTCTGCAGCCAGCAGGGACAGCCTCAACCAGAGCAGGCTGCTCAGAGCCCCAAACAACCTCACCTGCAATGGTGCCAACCATGGGGCAGCTCCCGCCCCTCTGGGCAGCCTGGGCCAGGCTCTCTCCCCACCCTCAGTGTCAAACATTTCAATCCCTTTCCACTCTGAGTTTCAGACCACCCTTCCTTGTCGTGTCACAACAGGCCCTGCTCTAAAGTCTGTCCCCAGCTTTCTGCTCAGCTCCCTGAAGCACTGAGAGGGGCTCAGGGGAGCTCAGCACTGCAGCTGTGCCCTCCCTGCTTGCCCCCCGGGTGGCTCCATGCAGCCAGGTCCATGCCCCCTGAGCCCTTGCTGGCAGCGCTCAGGGCCTGGGGCAGCTCCGCAGCCACTCCTGGGGCTGGCTCCTATCAGCAGCTCTGTTTGCTGAGCAAACCACAGCCCCTGGGCCCCGGGGGTGGGGGGCAGGGAGTGCTGACGACCCTGCTGTGGTGCCCAAGGACACAGCATTGGGGAGGAACACAGAGGCCGAAGCTACTTGGGAGGTCTGCAGAGGCTCAGAGCAGCTCCATCTTAAACCTTTTCCTTGCTGCGTTTCGGTTCCCCCCTGAAGCTCCTCACAGGCTCTCTCATGCTGGGCTGCCTTCACAGCCCCTCCTGAGGCAGCTCTGACCCTCCCGTAGCCCTCAGGTGGGTTCCTGGTGGCCTGTGCAGCCCCCCGGGGGTGCCTGTTGCCGAGGCAGGGCTGGGAGCTCAGCCTGCCAGACCTCTGGAAGTCAGCAGAGAGAGCTGAGAGCTGAAATCTCCCTGCTGGGAGCATCTCAGCTTCTGTGCCCTCAGCTGTGTCTGAGACACTTGGGTGCTTTCAGCTGCTGGGGGCCCAGGGGGGTGTTAGGCTGAATCCTGGCAGTGAGCAGTAAGTGTTGGTGCTGCCTGGCTCTGTGTCCTGGCTGCATTCAACTGAAGGTTGGGCAGCAGACCAAGGGAGGTTCTGTCCCCACTTTACTGTGCCCTGGAGAAGCCCTGGAGTGCTGGGTCCAGGTCTGGGCCCCCCAGTTCAGGAGAGACAGGGAACTAACTACTGGAGAAGGTCCAGCAGAGGCTCCAAAGCTGCTGGGGGGCCTGTGGCAGCTCCAAGAGGGCTGAGAGCCTGCAGAAGACTTCTGAAGGGACAGGTGTGGGATGTTTGCCCTGGGAGCAAACATTTGATGCTTTGTGATGATTCACCTGGATCTCATTTCCCTTTTCTTTCCACCTCAGTTTCTGTGAGCAGCAGCTGGGGATGTCCTCAAGGAGAAGTGAAGCTGCCACACTCAGTCCCAGTGTGCTGGGGTGGGATTTCTGCTTCAGATTTCCTCCTGGCTGGTTGTGTGCAGGCAGAGCACTGCTGGTGGAGCAATGAAACATTTTAATTTGTGTTTGCAGGAATTCCTTGGGGAGCCAGAGTGCAGGAGTGATGGAAGAGAGCTCTGGTGAGTACTCTCCTGGGTGTCTGCTTCAGGGGCTGGACCTGCCCTTCCCTCCCTGGTCACTGTGAGGTTTGTGTCTCGGCTGACCAGTAGAAAAGAAGTGAGCTTGGCAGAGGCATCAACCTTTAACCATAGCCCAGGCCCAGTTAAAGCTCTTGTGCAGCTGGGAGCTCTTCTTTGGAGTCTCTTCACCTGGAATACAACTCAGGTGGCCTCCCCAGGCTCTTGAGAAAAAGGAGCAGCTCCTGTCTGCCTAGGAAAGAGGCACTGAGCTGGTGTGTGATGGAGCAGAGCATGCTGGCAAGCCTTGGATCAGCTCCTGGCAGCTCCTCTGCCCTCTCTCTGTGCCATTTCTGTTGGCTGCTCTGTCTTGCAGCAGACACAGGAGGTTTGTTACTGCACAAAACTTGGCTTCAAAGCTCTTGCTGCAGGCTCTGGGTGCTGCCTGCCTGGGGCAAGCAAGCTCAGCTCTGGCAGGCTGAACCAATGCCAGGATGTGATTGTGACTGAAACCCCAGGAGCTGGGCTGGGGGGGGGAGCTCTGGAGGGTCTCATCTTCTGTGAGCATTTTGCCAGCTGATTCCCTTTAGCCGTGGGCAAAGCTGCAGGGCTGGGATGGAGCATCTGGAGCTGACCTCTGCGTGCACAGAGCCCCCCCAGCTGTGGGAAGCTTTGGGTGTTGCCTCCTGAGGGCTGAGAGCTCTGTGCCCGAGGCAGATGTATTGAGTACCTCGGTAAGCTGCCTGCCTGCTGAGGATGCTGCTCCCGCAGTGCCGCGGGGGCTGGAGGTGAGGCAGAGTGCAGCTGCTGCATGCAGCAGCCGAGCTGCAGCCTGTGGCCTTTGTCCCCTCAGCCCTCGGTGCTTAGCTGCTCATTAACTACTCAGCCCTGCGCTGCTGCTCCAGCTGCACTGGCAGTGCCCAGAGGGGCTACCTGCAGTGCTCTCTGGGGCTGTGCAGCCATGCAGAGAGCTTTTGGAGCTGTCGGGTTTGAGCAGCTGTGGATGGGTTGGGAGAGCTCTCCTCAGTCCTGGCTGATTGCAAATGAAATTTGCTTCGTCTTCAGGTTCTGAATCCCTGCTCATCCCTGAGGCTGAGGGGGCAGTGTGGTCTGCAGGGCAGCTTCCCAGCCTGCTTTAGAACAGGAATGCAGCTGCAGGGCCCTGCCCTGGGGTGTTGGAGTACAGAGAAGAGGACATAGAAATTCCTGCAGGCCTTGGGACGTTGCCCTGTGGAAGTGGCTGTAGCTTGGGTAATCACACGGCAGGAGCTGGGGCCTTGGTGTGCCATGGGGAGGGCAGCAGCAGCAGCTGAGATCTGCACTAGTGCTGGGGTTGGGCAAAACTGAGACCTGGCTCTGGACTGTGACTGCTGCTAGCCCAGGGAATGCAGAAGCAGAAGTCTAGGGAATGCCTCAGGTGACAGCAGCCTGGGGCAGAGAGGCTGGAAACTGCCTGGAGGAGAAGGACCTTGGGGTGCTGGTCAACAGCAGCTGAAGATGAGCCAGGGTATGCCCAGGTGGCCAAGAAGGGCACCTGCAGCCCAACTCAGATCAGCAATGGTATGGCCAGCAGGACCACGCAGGGATTGTCCCTCTGTACACTGGTGAGGCCATACCTGAGGGGCCATGGCTTAGCCTCAGCCTTGGCAGGGTTAGGGAATGGTTGGACTGGAGGATCTGAAAGGGCTTCTCCAACAAAACCATCCCATGGTTCCATCGGCTCCTGCTGTCCTGCTCTCTTCCAGTCATTTTCCTGCTGAACGCAGGGAATCATCTTGGAGTCTTTAGCCTTTGTGCCCCTGGCAGCCTTCACTGCACCCTCTGGGCAGCCTGGCCGTGGGGTGATGATGGCGGAGGAGCTGGGCGCCGTGGGGTGATGATGGCGGAGGAGCTGGGCGCCGTGGGGTGACGATGGCGGGGGAGCTGGGCGCTGTGGGATGCCTGGGGCAGGCTGTGGGGCTGCCTTGGTTCCTTTCCCTGCTGCAGTGGTCAGTTCTGCACTCACCACCTGTGCTGGGCTGCAGGGTAGCCGAGGAGAGCTGGGCAGGGCCTGCTGACAGGGCCTGTGGGGACAGGACAAGAGGCAGTGGCTTGAACCTGGAGCAGGGGAGGTTGAGGTTGGACGTCAGCAGCTGTTCGCAGTGAGACCTTGGGACATGCTGCCTGGGGAGGTGGTGAAGGCTCCATTCCTGGAGGCATCCAAGAGCAGACCTGATGGGACCCTGGGCAGCCTGACCCACGTGGAGGTGTCTGTGCTGGACAAGATGCCCTTGGAGGGTCCCTTCCAGCCCCGTGCGGGCTGTGGGGTTGGTGTCCGTGAGCTGATTTGTGCCGGTGCCGAGCAAAGCTGCCCGGGGCCCCGTGGGGCTGCCGCCGCCTGTGCTCCCGTTGCTGACATCAGCACTTTATCGGGTTCTTTCTCGTCTGCGGTGGAGAGGAGCCCAGCGCCGGTTCTGGAGCTGCCCTTCGTCTGCTCAGACACCGAGCGCAGCCGGCCGGGTCGCTTGTTCCCGGGCCGCGGCCGCCGCCATGCGATGGGCGAGACCCGCGGCACTGCGCGGCGGCCGCCAGGGGGCGCCCGGCACCGGGCAGCGGCGGCAGCGCCGCGGGGGGACGGGGAAGGGTCTCGGGGGCTGTGCCCAGCTCTGCGCCACGGGCGGGGATATGGCCTCGTTTGCCTTCTGGCTTTCCCTTTGCTTCCCCAGAGCTGCTGCAGCCAGGGACTCGCTTCCGGGGCCGGAGAGCACTGAGCCGTGGCTCGGGAAGCAGCCCCAAAGCTTGAGGAGTGCTCCTTGGCTGCCCTCCAAGGGTCAGTGAACCTCCCCTTGCCACCCCGGGAGAGTAGAGCTGGGCAGAAACCTGACCTTTGAGCAGCCAGGGGCTGCAGCCAGCCTCTGTGAGGAGTTCTGTTGAAATTCAACCAAAATGTTGAAAAAGCTGCTCCCAGCCCTTTGAGCTTCCCAGGAGATCTCAGAGCTGTTAGCAGTGGTTAGGTAAGCAGAGGCTGGCCCCAGCTAGAGGGCAGGCAGGGGCTGGCTCTGCTCAAGCCCCTTGCATTGCAGGGGTTAAGCTGCAGTTTGCTTGAGGAGGAAAGGAAAAATCTCTCCAAGTCATTAAGATGCTGAGGCTAATGAAGAAGCTCCCGGGGCTGGGGCTGCTGGGGCAGGGTGTTGGGAATCCCCTTGCTGCATTGATGGCTGGGGGGCCTTGGCAGTGCTACTGAACGCAGGGTTAATCCTGTCTGCCAAATACTGAGCTCCTGCCTGCCTCTGATGGGATTACAGCAGGCAGGCTGGCACCCTCCACACCCCCTGGCTGTTCAGAGCTTCTCCTCATCCTCCTCAGGATGAAGCATTGATCAACCTTCCTAGAGCTCATCTGGAAGCGGTGCCTGGGGCACTACTTTCCAGGGGTGTTGTTGGGTTGATTTCTCCTAAACCAAGAAGCTTGCTGACAAGGAGCCTGCTGCCTCCTGAAGCCATTCCCTCCTCCACAGCAAAGATCCCCTGAGCCCATCCCTAAATGAGTGTTTAGGACAAGTGAGGAACAAGGACAAGGACAAAAGGAGACTTCCCTTCGTCATGGCTTCCTGGCATCAAGAAGCTGCAGCTGAGTTCCTGTGCTGGAGATTGTCCCCAGGCCAGCAGCTCTGCAGAGCAGGGGCAGGACCAGTTCTGCTTTCAAGTCCCCTTGTGCATTCCCACAGCCAGTGGCAGTTGCTCACACACCTGCTGGGTTTGCTTCCAAGCAGGCTGATGAAGTGCAAGTGACCAGGCAAGGCCAAGAACCAAAGCACAGAGGCAGGACAGGGACAGGCCCATCCCTGGAGACATCAAGATCAGAGTGGATGTGGCCCTGGGGAGCCTGCTGTAGTTGGAGCTGTCCCTGCAGCCTGCAGGGGGTTGGATGAGATGCCCTTGGAAGGTCCCTTCCAACCCAGTGCAATCTGTGACTGAATGAAGAGCAGTGATGGGAAATGAGGGCTCTGGGCATGTGTGGAGCATCTGCAGGAGGGGCAGCAGCTCTGGGAGAAAGCTTTTGCAGGGCTGGGGTGAACTGCCCCAGGGGAGCTGTTGGTGCCATCTGGCATCTCCCTGGCATCTCCTTGGATCCTATGAAGTGGCCTTGGCCATGCAGGCAGCTGCCCTGGCACTGTCTGCACCTGGGGACATGCTCTGTGTGTGACATGGGGCAGAAGCTACCTGCTTGTCCCTGCCCTGCCTGCCCTTGGTGTCAGCTGCTGGGATGGCTCTTAGGGCTGGTGCCTGCCAGGAGCTCCTGATGCTGGTAGAAGAGGAGCAGCAGAACAGGGGCTTAGACCTGGATGATCTTTAAGGTCCCAACCAATCCATTCTGTGACTGACTTCAGGAGGAGCCCCAGGGGACTAAGCTGGATGCTGACATCTTGCTCCCAGCTCCTCTGGGCCTCCATAATGCCCTCCCCAGTGAGGAAGAGGAGGATTCACACAAGCTGAGGTGCCCTCCTCATGCTGATACTGATCCTTTCCCTGCTGTGTTTCTGTGGCCTGGCTGCTGCTGGGAGACTCCTCAGAGGTTGAGCAAGAGCAAATATTCAGGGGCTGAGGTTTGCTGAGTGGTTGATGGCTCTTGGCTGGGTGTGACCCATGGTGTGGCTGTGCCACTGCTGAGGGGGATCTGTGTGGATCTGTCAAAGCTGCCTGGAGAGGTGAAGCTCCTCTGCCTTGCCTTGCTCCTGAAGCAGAGGCTGGAGCTTGCAGCAACACGAAGGGCAAAGCTGACAGACTGGAATGGCCCCTTTGGAGCTGTCTTCTGCTGGGCAAATATTTATCAGCATTGTTCCCAAAGGCTGATTTGTGCAACAGGAGGAGGTCAGACCTGTAATTACCTGATGGAAATGGCTTGTGAACACCCAGCAGGTCTGAAGGGAAGCTTTCAGGAGCTGGTGGCTGGGTGAGAATGTGGAGGGGGCTTTGGAGCAGCCCCTGCTGAGAGCAGGTCCAGCAGCAGGGAGCAGGAGGAGTTTTCCTTGCTGGATTTCAGTGCTTTAAAACAGACCTGGCTGCTGCTGCCCTCAGTTCTTGTACCTGGGGATCTGTTCCCAATGTAGCACAGGCCTGTACCACAGCCACCCACTCCTGTGGTGGGCTGGGACTAGAGGCTGGGTTTGGTTTGTGCTGCAGCTCTCCTGGCTCAGCCATTCCCTGTCTCCAGTGTTTTGCCTGGCATGGTGATGCCATGTGGTAGGTTCTGCTCTGGTACCTTTAGCTGTTGCTGATGGAGAGGGTCAAACAAAAGCTGAGCTCAGAGTTGGGGCTGTCCTCCCCTGAGCCATGCAGTTCTTGATGGCCTTTAGCTTAGCCTGCTCCTCATGGCACCACTGGCAGTGGCAGGTGGGCATCCTGCCTCCCAGTGCTTCCCTGTGGGCAAGGAGCTGCTGCCTTGCTGCTGCCTTGCTGCTGCCTCTGCTGGGTCCTGTCCTTGTGCTTGCTCTTGGCCTCTGACCAGAGTGTTCCTTCTGATGCTGCTTCAAGGTGCTCCACGAAGTGGTTTGACAGTTTTGGAGGTTCCCCTCTGTCAGGATGGCACAGCCATGAGTCACCCTGGTGAGCCACCGGCCAGGCTGTGGATGCCTCTCTCCTGCTGTCAGGGTTTGCATTCCTCAGCATCCCCTCCCTGCTAAGCAGCACCAAGCTGAGCTGCGTTGGCAGTGAGTGCTGAGAGGGCAGCAAAAAGATTTGTCTGAATGTCCCTCCCAAACCTGCCCTGGTGCCACTTGAGGCCATTTCCTCTCCTCTCACTTCTTCCTTGGGAGCAGAGCCCAACCCCCACCTGGCTCCAGCCTCCTCTTGAGGAGCTGTGCAGAGCAATGAGGTCTCCCTCAGCCTCCTCTTCTCCAGGCTGAACGCCCCCCCCCCAGCTCCCTCAGCTGCTCCTCCCCAGCTCTGCTCTCCAGACCCTTCCCCAGCTTCCTTGCCCTTCTCTGGACACGTGGCAGCACCAGGGCAGCCCTGGCATGCTGAGTCTGCTGCCCTTTGCTATCTGAGCTGCAGCAGGCACCATCCCTCTGCTGACTGATGGGTGGGGACAAGGGGCTGGAATGCTCTGGGAAATAGGAGTTTCCCTCTTGGAAATGCCAGAGGAAGCAGGGAGGAAGTCATGGGGCTGAGGAGCAGTGAGCTCAGCTGTGGCTCAGCCCAGCCAGGCCCTCATCAGAGCTCATAGGACCCAAACAGAGTGGTGCCAGCTGTCTGCCAACAGATTGATTCTGGACTGTTCTCCATTGCACCCCAGGGCCACCAGGCTGCCTTCCAAGCCACCTGGCCAGGGAGGAAGAGTGTGAGGAGGAGGAGCAGGAGGAAGAGCATCATGTTGGCTTGGGACCTCTCAGGCTGCCCAGCCAGCTCCCACCCTGCTGCTTCCCCTGGGCCTGCTGGCGTGGGCAGCCTTGCCACATGCTCTGTGCAGGGCACAGCCCAGGGTGGGCATTTAGAAAATCAGAGTCACCAAGGTTGGAGAAGACCTCTGAGGTTGGGTCCAACATCAGCCAAGCACCACCATGGCCACAGGTGTCTGGAACAGCTCCAGAGATGAGGACTCCCCCAGCTCCCAGGGCAGCCTGTTCCCAGCCCTGACCACTCTGGCAGTGAGGGAATTCTGTTCCTGCTTTCTCTGCCACTTGTCAGCTGTGCTGTGGCATCCAGCCTGCAGCCAGGAGGGAAGGTCACAGTGCTGCCTTGGCATTGCAGGGCACCTCATGAAGCTGGCTGAGCTCTCACTGGGGAGCAGGGCAGTGATGCCCTTCCTGCTGCTGGGGTCCCTATCCCTGGAGGGGTTCAGGAATGGTGTGGCCATGGCACCTGGGGCTATGGTGGTGCTGGGATGATGTTTGCCTCTGGTGCCCAGCCTAAGCCTCCCCTGCTGAATGCTGAGGCCACTTCCTCTTGTCCTGTGCCTGGTTCCTTGGGAGCAGGGGCCCAGAGCAGTTCCATGTCCATCTCCCTCATGCTTTTCACCTTCTGCCAGAGCTGCAGCTAGGGACATGCCCCCAGAGCCTTGCTTCTGCCACTTTTTCTTCTCTTTGCCCACCCCCCTGGTGAGATGGTGCCACAGCCCTGTGCCAGGACTTCAAGTGAGTGCCTCTCCAGCAGGGAAGGAGCCTTAAACCTCCTGCTGGTGCCACCTCCTCTGCTGGGCTCTGGAGGCAAAGGGCCAGCACCGCTGTCTGGGAGCAGGCAGCTCAGTCTGCAGGGTGGCAGAAGGCAGGAGGCCTTTTTCCTGTTCCTGGGGCTGAATCATGGAAGAGCAGGGCCTGAGTCACCAGAGCTGAATGTGGTGGTGCCCGTTGGTGTGAGCTGAGCTGTGAACAGCAGAGCCTTGATTAGAGGAGCTGGGCTTGGTGCTCCCTGTGCCTGCACTGGGTCCCTCAGTGAAGCAGCCCAGCAGAGCTCCTCTGGCAGTGTTTATAAACAGGCAGTACCGTGCCAGGGCTGCTGATGGGATGAGGAGGAAATGAAACCTCAGAGCAGAGCAAGGTTCCTGCCCTGTCACTGGGCAGCTTGGTTGGTTACAGCCTGAGCCCAGCATGGGAGAGCTGGAAGGGACCTCTGGAGATCATTCAGCAGGGCACCCACAGCAGCTTGCCCAGGAGCACCATGGCCAGGGGGAGTTGGAAGCTCTCCAGAGAAGGAGACTCCACAGCCTCTCTGGGCAGCCTGCACCAAGGCTCTGAACCCTCACACCAAACAAGTTTCTCCTCCTGTTCAGGTGGAACCTCCTGGGTTCCAGTTTGTGCCTAGTGCCCCTGAGCAGAGTCTGGCCTCAGCCTCTCGCCCCCTACCCTTTAGTTCTTGTTGAACATTGCTCAGATCCCCTCTGGGGCTGCTCCTCTCCAGGCTCTCAGCCTTTGCTCCTCACAGAGCTGCTCCAGGCCCCTCTGCATCTCTGTAGCCTTGCTCCAGCTGCTCCCTGTGTCTCAAGCTGGGCAGCCCAGAACTGGCCCCAGTACCTCAGCAGTGGCTCTAACACCCACCCTGTGCCATCCCTTTGAGCACTCTTGGCTCACAGCAGTTCCAGTGGTCCTCCCCTCCGTGGGGGTCAGGGGGTCTGGTTGTGGTGTTCAGCCTCTCCTGGCATTCCCAGATGCAGGGATGTTTTCCCAGCCCTCCTTTCAAGTTGATTTATAGACCCGGAGAAGTCTTCCAGCCTCTATCTCTGACCTGGGTGGGTCTCTGCCAGATGGCAGCAGTTGAATGGCTTTGAACTGGGTTTTCCTTTGTTTGAAAGTAGAGTCCTGATGAGGTGGAGCAGGGCCCTGAATCAGAGTGGATGGCCCACAGAGAAATCAAAAGTCCTGGAAGAGTGATGGAGCAGGGCCCCAGGCTGCAGCTCTGAGCTGGCTGCTGGTGGGAGGCTGAGCAGAGCCCTTGGAAGGTGGCTGTGCTGTGGGGGGGAGCAGAATGCTCTCTGCTGATCCCTGGCTCCTCCACCTGCTCTTGCTGCCCATGGGGGTGGTGGGCACCTGCTCTGCAGGCCAGGGGTGAAGGATGCTGGGACAGCTGAAACTGCAGAGATGTCCTTCCCCCCAGGGTGGGGTCTGCAGGCGGTGCAGTGGCATCTGGGGTGGTAGGAGAAGAACCAAGAGCTTCAGGGTCCTCCAGGTGTGTTTGTGGCTTAGCTGGAGTCCTGCTGGATTTCCACTCCCCCCTTTCATTGGGTGTTGGCCTCACAGCTGCCTCCCAGTGCCATGGGGGCTGTGCCCAGTGCCCTGTGCCGCTGCTCCCTGGGGTGGGAGAGAACAGCCCTGGCTAGGGGAGAGGGGTTCAGGTTCCTGGGGGAGTCACTGCTGGGACTGCAGCAAAGGTTTGGGGTGTGGCAGGGGGTTGTGTGTGCAGGGGTTGTCCCTCTCTTCTGCGGTGGGGGGCACAGGGGCTGAGAATGATCTGTGGCTTTGCTGAAGCCCTACCACAGACCTTAATGAACAGGTAGTAGAGAATCCAAGTGGACATTTAAGCTCTGGAGAACTTTGTGATGCAGATCTGGAGGAGGAACTATGTTCCTTAGTAGCAGCAGCTGTGACACAGGAGTCAGAAGGGATCCCTGGCTTGTGCCATGCAAATTCTGCTCTCCTGCATTTGCATTAACCAAGCTGCCACACGCCCGCTGCTGCTGCTGCTGCCTGCAGTGCAGAGAGCTGTGGAGGGGCTGGGGTCTGCTCTGACAGCTGCTGCATCTCAGCATCATGGAATGGGTTGGGTTGGAAGGGACTAGTTCCAAGCCCCTGCCATGGGCAGGGACACCTCCACCAGCCCAGGTTGCTCAAGGCCTCATCCAGCCTGGCCTTGAACACCTCCTGGGAAGGGGCACCCACAACCTCTCTGGGCAGCTTGTGCCAGTGTCTGCCCACCCTCACTGCCAAGAATTTCTTCCTCATCTCCAGTCTCCATCTGCCCTCTTCCAGCTCAAAGCCATTGCCCCTGGTGCTGTCACTGCATCAGCTCAGGCAGTTTGAAATCCACAGGCTCACAGAGTGGTGAGGTTGGGAAGGGCCTCTGGAGATCATCGAGTCCAACCCCCTGCTGGGGCAGCGTCACCTAGAAAAAAATCTCACAGGACCACAATGTCCAGGTGGGTTTGGAGTGTCTGTGGAGATAGAGACTCCATCACCTCTCTGGGCAGCCTGGTCCAGGGCTCTGCCACCCTTAAATCACAGAAGTTCCTTCTCCTGTTCAAAGGGAGCTTCTGGCATCCCAGTTTGTGCCCCTTTGCCCCCAGTGCTGTCCCTGGGCACCCCGACAGAGGAAATTGCTCTGCTGCCAGGCCTGTGCAGCTCCTGCAGCAGCTGGGTGCCGCCAGGATTGCTCATCCACGCCCTCCCCTGCTTCGTGTTTGCTGCCTCCTCGGTGCCGTCCGGGGCTGAAACCCTTCCAGCCTCCAGCTGCCAAGACAGTCGCAGGGATTCGTCAGCAGCAGGAGAAACTTCTGTTGTGTGAGGGTGATGGAGCCTGGAGCAGGCTGCCCGCAGAGGCTGTGGAGTCTCCGCTGGTCACTTTCAGACCCCCTCGGGTGTGTTCCTGTGCGCCCTGCCCCCAGCGCTCCTGCTCTGCAGGGCCTTGGACTCGTCGCTCTCTGGAGGTCCCCGCTGCGAGGCTCCTCCAGGCCCTTCCTTCAGCGAAACTCCTCCGTCCCCCCCGAGCTTTCTCGGTCTGCGGCTGAGGAGGGCGCGGGGGGTGGCGGTGCTGGGATCCCGCAGCTGAGAGGCTGCGGCTCCTTCGCTGTCTCCTCCCCTTCCTGAGCCGCGGCGCCGGGCTCTGGAATGAGCGGCATCCGTGCGAGGGAGCTGGCACCGGGAGCGCGCCGCGGGTGCCCGGCCATGGCACAGGGGCAGGGACGGACCCGTGCGGGACCTTCCCGCAGCGCTGCCTGAGGGCCGGCGGCCGCCGCTGCCGAGCTCGCTGCCGGTGCTTGGCGGGAGGTTCCCGCTCCCAAGGACTCCAGGACCGAAGTGCTCTCGGGGGACTTTCTTCTCTCCCGCTCCCGCCTCTTCCCGGAGCGCTGCCGAGCAGGGACCCCGATGGGGCAGCCGCAGCTCTCCAGACCCCTGAGCCCCGCGGCGCTCGGTGAGTGGGGGGCAGGGCCCGGGGCGCAGCGCGGGGCCGGGGCAGGGCTGCAGGTGGCGGAGCGCAGGAATGCGGCGCTTGTGTAACCTGCGCCCGGGAACGGCCCCGCCGCTGCCTGCCTGCCTGCTGCGTGGGCTGGGAAGGACCTCGGAGGGCATCGGGTCCAGCCGCCGACCCTGCACCGGCACGGCAGCTTCTGCCAACCGCCGGGCTGCTGGGGCTGGGCTCTGCCTTACCTGGCCGGCTTCAGGGACGGCAGCTTTGCCAAGTGGTAAAATCCCCCTGCGTGGGCTGGGAGCCAGCCCCGAGCTGTCCAGGGTTGCTTCCTGGGTGCAGCATCACCCAGCCTGGGGTCTGTGGGAGAAGGGGCTTGGCAGGCACCTTCCGGCTGGTTTTGTGTCTCTGCTCTGCAGGCTGCTGCGGAGTTCAGCCTGTACCGAGCCGCCGGAGCCGAGAGGCTGCTGCAGCTCTCTGCTGTTCCCAGTGTGCTGCTGGGATGGGGATGCTCCTGGGAGCTGTTCCCAACTGGGATGGGGATGCTCCTACTGAGAGGAGACTTCACACGCCCTGCTGCTCCCCTCTGCCTCCCAGGGACTCAACTGGCTGGGCTCAGATCCTTCCTCTAACCTGCAGTGGGGAATTGCCTGAGGTTCAGAGACCCCTCGGTGCCTGCATGGGGGGAGTTGCTCCAGGCACAGAAAGTTTTTCTCTCATTCTTTTTCACTCTCGTAATTTTTGAACCTCCCAAGCATTGGGGGGCTCAAGTTAAACCCTCCACACCCTCACTTCACTCCAGCTCCTCTGGTTCAAGAGCTGCTAAAAGTGAATGGAAGGGAGAGGTCAGCTGTGAGTGGGCATCAACAGCTTCTTCCCTTTGGATTTCTGGTGGATGCCAGCCAGGGGCTTCTCTCCTGGAGCAGCAGAGGTGATGGCAGTTTCCAGGGCAGTTGGGCTCCCTCGGTGTGGGGACATTGTCCTTTGGTGGAGGCCAGCAGAGCTGCTGGTTCCTCAGCTGGTTGGTTGCTGTCTGAAGGGCTCCTGCTGACCCAGTCATGAACCAGAGGAGATGGTTTTTGTGCGAGGCTGGGCAGGATGCTGTGTCCCGAGGAGTGGTGATTACAGATGGACAAAAGACAGGCTGAGGGCTGGGACTGTCTGAGGCTGGTTTGTGACCACAACCTTTTGTTGAAGGTCAGGATCCACCTCTTGCCTGGGCCATTCAGGAAATGCAGAGGAAGGTTTTCAGGCTGCTGTAGGAAGCTTGGGAGCATTTCCCACTGGTGCCTTTCTGATGCTTTAACCTTAGCAGTATTTCCCTCAAAAGAGTCTTTGTCTGCTGGGGGTTTTGGGGTTGTAGCTGCTTGCTTGAAAGCTTTTTGGATCCCAAGCTGCTGAGCCTGGCACAACAAAGCTGTGGCAGAAGCTGATGGTCCCCAGCCCAGGCTCCAGCACCTTTCTGGCAGCAGCAGGGTTGGTTGTGGTCCTGCAGTGCCAGGCTCTGACACAGGTTCCATGTGCTGGGGCCTCAGCAAAGGCTCCTAGTGGAACTCTTCTGTGCCCTGATGAGGCCACATTTGGATTATTATGTCCAGTTCTGGGCCCCTCAGCTCCAGAAGGACCTCAAGGAACTGCTTGAGAGAGTCCAGCAGAGAGCCACAGAGCTGCTGCAGGCAGTGAGCACCTCCCTGTGAGGACAGGCTGAGGGAGCCTGCAGCAGAGGAGCCTGGGGGCTGCCCTCAGTCGTGTGCTAAACGTGTGCAGGGCAGAAGCCAGGCTCTGCTCAGGGGATGTCCAATGATAGGACCAGGTTCAGTGGTTGGCACCAGGCTGGGCAGTTAGAGAATGGTTGGTCTGGAAGATCTTAGAGGGCTTTTCCAACTAAAAGTATTCCATGGTCCTGGGAATGGCAGCCCCAAGCCTGGGCAAAGCTTTGGGAGCAGATGACACAAGCAGCACCATAGCCACTCCCTGCCAGGTGAGCTCAGAGCCCCCTGTGAGGCTGCAGCTCCTTGCCCTGTAGTGGGTTCTCATCTCGGGAAGCAAACAGCAGAGTGGTGGCTCAGTGCCACCCTAGGCCTTGCCCAGTGCTCTGCACCTAGGGCCAGGTACAGTGTGAGAAGCAGAACCTGGTGTGAATGAGCACAGCAGGCTGCAGGGAAGGCTCTGAGGGGCCAGCTGGCTGCTGGGGGAGGGCATCCTGAGCTGCCTGGCACTGCTGCAGCCTTCTGCCACCTTGTCTCCAGGCTGTGCCAAGTTAGTGACGTTTCCCCAGACTATTTCAGTCCAAACACTTTGGGTTCACACAGACCTGCTGTCCACACAGCTCCATGCCCTGCCTCCTGGTGGGACAGGACCAGGAGGTGTTTCAGGGCCAAGCTCCACATGGTGGCAGGCTCTGGTGGGCAAATGCTCTGATGGCATCCAGGGCACAGCTCCCTCCCCAGCCCAGCTGAACTCTGGGGCCTGTCTGAGGCAGGGCAAGTTGAGTGCCCCAGGCCTGTGTGGGCCAAGGTGCTGAAGCTGCAGCAGGTGTCTCACCCTGGGTTCGAGCACAGTGTGAGGCTGTCCCTTGAGGCTCCCTCGGGGCACTCCTCTGTGCTGGCTGCTTCATGCACTTCTCACAGAGCCCAGCATGGAGGGGTGGGAAGGGACCTCTGGAGCCCACCCAGTCCTACCCACCTGCTCCAGCAGGGCACCCACAGCAGCTTACCCAGGAGCACAGTGGCTGGGGGGGGATTGGAAGCCATGCAGAGGAGGAGACTCCACAACCTCTCTGGGCAGCCTGCTCCAGGCTCCAGCAGCCTCACACCACAGAAGTTTCTCCTGATCAGGTTAAACAAGGCCATGCCCTGGCATGGGGCATGTCAGGAACCTGCTCATTGCAGAGCTCTTGGCCTCCTCATGAGGACATGCTGGGGTCACCTCCATGACCTCATTTAACCTATTTCATACATTTGAACTGGAGTTTCCAGCCTGGCACCACAGTGAGAATGAGGCTTGGGTGCAGACTTGCCATGCAAGACCTTGGCCATGGTGCTGAGCAGGTACCAGGCTGGGTGAAACATCAGCTTCTTGGTACTCCAGTTTGTCTGTGGTGCCCCATTGCTGTCCCTGAGCATGGCACTGTGGCTCCTTCAGAGCTGTGGAGATGTGGTGCTGAGGGCCATGGTTCAGTGGTGCCCTGGCAGTGCTGGGTCAGGGGTTGGACTGGGTGATCTTGGAGGTCTCTTCCAACCTTTCTAATTCTGTATTGAGAGCTCTGGGGCTGTGTGTAGGCCATGGCAGGTCCATGAGTAGCTTTGTCCCATGGCTGGAGTGGCCTTCTCTTAACATTTCCTTCCCCAGTCTGCTAGCCCCAGGAGTCAGGATCCTGGCTGACCCCTGTGTTTGTGGCCTGTGCTGCAGACAGGTCCTGCAGGCTTGGCTGAAGTCTGTCTGGAAGGTTTGCTGTGATCCAGAGAGCTGCAGACTCCAGAACCTCTGGCTTGGAGGCTCAGAGGCAGCGTTTGGCATGGCTGGGGGTGGGCTCCAGGATGCTGTGGGGACAGTTTGAGGGAGCTGAGGGTGTGCAGCCTGGAGAAGAGAAGGTGCCAGGGGACCTCAGAGCTGCATTCCAGTACCTGAAGGGATCCTGCAGGAAGGCTGCAGAGGGACTCATCCTGAGGGTGTCCAGAGAGAGGCCAAGGGGGAATAATTTGGAGCTGAAGCAGAGCAGGGTTAGACTGGAGCTGAGGAAGTTCTTCATACCAGGGTGGGCAGACTCTGGCACAGGCTGCTCAGTGAAGGTTGTGGCTGCCTTCTGCCTGGGGCTGTTTGAGGCCAGGTTGGATGAGGCCTGAGTCTGGTTGTGAGGTGCCTCATGGCAGGAGTTTGGAGCAGATGATTCCTGAGGTCCCTTCCAGCCTGAGCCTTTCCCTGATGTCTCCAGACCCTCCTCCCCACATTGGCTGTTTTCACAGAGCTCTGTGCAGCTGCAGCTTTGGGGTCTCCTGTCTCCTGCAGCCCACATGCCAAAGGGACCCTCAGGCTCTAAGTGAAGGCCAAGCAGGGCAGCAGCAGCCTTCCCCTGGCTGCTGAGCACAGCTGTGGGATTGCTGCAGGCACTGCTGGGCTCTGCTGCCTCCAAGTACTGCCCCTGAGCAGTCACCCCCAGCAGCCAGCAGCACCAGGCCCACCTGGCATCAGCATTGCTGCTTCAGGAGCTGTGCTGTTGCTGCTGTGAGCTGGGGGTTGTGCTCCTTCCCACCTCTGTGTCCCTTCCCACCTCTGTCCTCCTGTGGTTCTCCAGGGAGTTGGAGTGCAGTAGGTGGGGCTCAGGCCAGCATTGTGCTGCTTTCCTGTGATCTTTGTTGCTCTTGGCCAACTTTGCCCTTATTTATAGAGGGAAGAGCCCTGCGAGGCTGGGCCCTGCCTGTGGCTGCAGCTGGCTTGGGTGGCTGCAGCTGGAAGGGGCCTGCAGCCATGCAGGGACCTGTGGCTAGCACCAGTGGCTTCCTGCTGGAGATGGGCTGCAGCCAGGTGATCCAAGGGCTGGAGCAGCTCTGCTGTGGGGCCAGGCTGAGGGAGCTTGGGGTGTTCAGCTTGGAGAAGAGAAGGCTCCAGGGGCACCTCAGAGCTGCCTGCCAGTAGCTGAGGGGATCCTGCAGGAAGGCTGCAGAGGGACTTTTGCTGAGGGTGTCTAGAGACAGGCCAAGGGGGAATGGTTTGGAGATGAGGCAGAGCAGGGTTAGACTGGAGCTGAGGAAGAAGTTCTTCAGTACCAGGGTGGGCAGACTCTGGCACAGGCTGCCCAGGGAGGCTGTGGCTGCCACCTGCCTGGGGCTGTTCAAGGCCAGGCTGCATGAGCAGCTGAGCCTAGCTGGTAGGTGTCCCATGGCAGGGCTTTGGAGCAGATGATCCCTGAGGTCCCTTCCAGCCTGAGCCATGCTGTGGTCCCTGGCCCTGCAGCTGGAACTCACCTTTCCTCTCCCTGCCCTTTGCACCGTTAACCCCTGGAGCCCCACTCGTGTCTCCTGGGCTGGGAGGTGCTGCTGAGCTCCCGAGGGCTCGGAGCCTGCTGCCTCCTTGCATGAACCTGCAGCACCTTCCCCAGGGCAGGCTCCTCTGCAGCACAGAGGTGACAGCTTTGTTCTTCTCCATGCAGCAGAAGAGGTGGAGCAGCCCCCAGCTGATGGCGGCGTGGGGGCAGATGTGCTGGAGTCGGGTGACACCACACCCCCCACCAAGAGGAAGAGCAAGTTCCCGAGCTTCGGCAAGATCTTCAAACCCTGGAAGTGGAGGAAAAAGAAAAGCAGTGACAAATTTAAGGAGACTTCAGAAGGTAAGCTCGTGGGGGCTGGGTGGGAGACCTCTCCTCAGCCTGGGGAACCTGCCAGGAGCCATCTGGCTAGCGAGAAGGACTTGGTGCCAAGGCTGAGTGTGACACGAGTAGGAAACAGAGTGGGGCTCTGGGCTGGCAGCTGCAGAGCTGCCATGGAGCAGGAGTCTCACACAAGTGGATTCCTTTCTTGTAAGGAACCTCCTGAGCAGCCTCAGGGAGGGAGGCTTCGCCGCACCACCCCCACCGAGAGTGGAGGGCAGGCCTGGACCTGCCCTGCCTCCTGCCTCCTCACAAGCCCAGGGCCAGCTGAAGCCCTTCTCCTCCCCACTGAGGGTCCCCTGCCGCAGCCCCCAGCCCTGCCCCCTCCCTCAGTGCTGTTTCTGCCTCTGCCGTCAGTTCTAGAGCGAAAGATTTCGATGCGGAAGCCGCGGGAGGAGCTGGTGAAGAGAGGAGTGCTGCTGGAGGAGCCTGAGCAGGGTGAGGCTGCAAACAATCTCCTCCTCTTCCTCCTATGTGCTGTCTGTGGCTGATCTTCCTCTACCAAACCTCACCTCTGCAGCCCTTCTTCCTTTGGGGAGCTGCATTCCAGGGCTCTCTGCTGCCCTGGTTCCTGCTTGCCTTGCCTTCTGCCGTGTGACCTCATCTGGCTTTGGCACCTGGCAAGGAAGGCAGCTGGGAAGTGTTGCAAGGAAGGTGCCATGCCTGGCTTGGCCATCTTCCTGTCTGCTGCCAGCAGGGAGGGGACAGCTGTTCTGTGTCACATCCCATCCTGCCCCTCCTGCACATGTCCTGCTCCAGCTGCCTTGTCTCATCCTGCTGAACTCCCCTGTCACACCTCCAGCTCCTGGCCGTGCTCTGACTGCTGTAGGACTGCCACCAACCCCACAGCTCAGGCTCCAAGGCCTTGGCTTGGAACAGGAAAGCTTACCAAAGCCTGTCCTGCTCTCAGAGATGCCTCAGCTGCTTTTCTGTCATCCCTGATGTCTCTGCCCAGTGGCCATGCTGCCAGAACAACTCAGCCAGATCAGTTCCTCACCCAGGCACTGTCAGCCTGGAGAAGAGAAAGCTCCAGGAGGCTTTGCAACCTTTCAGTCCTTCAGGGAGCTGAGCAGAAAGCTGGAGACAGACTTTAGAGCAGGGACTGTTGTGACAGGACAAGAAGGGGGGGGTCTGAAACTCGGAGGCTCAGAGTGGAGAGAAAAGAGAAATGCTTGACACTGAGAGTGGGGAGAGCCTGGCCCAGGCTGCCCAGAGGGGTGGGAGCTGCCCCATGGTTGGCACCATTGCAGGTGAGGTTGTTTGGGGCTCCAAGCAGCCTGCTCTGATTGGAGCTGTCCCTGCTGGCTGCAGGGGCTGGACTGGAGGAGCTCTGAAGGTCCCTTCCCACCCCAAGCAGTTAGGGATTCTTAGAGACTTGGTGTTGGAGATGCTGAGCTTGCTCTGCAGGGGGCAGACAGAGAAGCTGTTGGAGGTTTTGAACTGCAGAATGCAGCTTTTCTGGGCTGTGGCACAGCACTGGGCATGCTGGGTTTAGCTGCAGCAGAATCGTTTCCAAACAGGGAGGTAGATGAAGAAGCTGCTGGAGAAGACACAGAGCTGCTGGGGGGGGGTCAGAGCTGTGCCAAAGGATGCCAGCCCCAACTCACTGGTGGCACTCTGCAGAGGGCAGGCTGAAGATCAGCTGCTCCAAAAGCCAGAGAAGCTGATGTGGACTGCTGGTGCTTCAGGCAGCTCAGCCACATCTCCCTCTCCTGCTTTCTGAGTGTTCTGTTTGCCCTTTTCCTCCTGTGCCCTGCAGATGGTGAGGACCCCGAGAAGCTGAACCTGCCTGCACTGAAGAATGGCCACACGGTGCCCATCGGTGGATCTGGAGTTTGTAACCAAGAGGAGGAGCCCACCAAGCCCCCTAGCCTCAGGAAGCCTGTCCCAGCTGAGGAGGCAAAGAAGAGGCAGGGTAAGGCCCCAGCTGCATGCAGAGCCTGTGGCTGCTGATGCCCCCAGCTCTGAATTCCCCCTGGCCCCTTCCCACCCCGTGCCCTGCAGCCTCTCACTCCCAACATCTCCCTCTGCAGGCTCCTCCAGCAGCCACTCTGGGCCCGAGCTGGAGCCACTCCAGGAGCCCCAGGTGCCCAGGCAGCCTCTGCTGCCTCCCAAGAGGCCTCCCTCTGCTGCCCAGGAGGCAAACGAACCACAGGGGAAGGAGCCAGCACCTGCCAGCAGCACTGCAAAGCCTGCACCCTGCAGTACAGCCCCCGCAGCAGCAAAGACTCCCAGTGCCACCACTGCCCCTTCCCCAGCCCCCAGGACTCTGCCCCCAGCTCTTGCCAGTGCCAACACTGCTGCTGCCACAAGCACAACCAGCACAGCCACTGCCAAGCAGCCTCCTGTCCCTCCTCCCAAACCTGTCAACAGGAACAGCTCGGTGCTAGGTGAGTGCCTCTGTAGCTGAGCTTCTTCCCAGGGGTGCCAGAGCCTTTGCTCAAAGACTCCCCCTCAGAGGAGGATTTGTGGTGTGCAGAACCTGGAGGTGGTGGTCAGCAGTGCCTGAGCCAGGCTGTGCCTGGGCAGCTACCAGCATCCTGGCCTGGCTCAGCAAAGTTGTGACAGCAGGAGCAGGGCAGGGATTGTCGCCCTGTGCTGAGCACTGCTGAGCCCACACCTCCAATTCTGGGGTCAGTTTTGGGCCCCTCACTGCAAGGAGGACATTGAGGGGCTGGAGCCTGGTGAAGGGTCTGGAGAGCAGGACTGGGGAGGAGCAGCTGAGGGAGCTGGGAGGGTTCTGCCTGGAGAAAAGGAGGCTGAGAGAGACCTCATTGCTCTCCACAGCTCCCCAAAAGGAGGCTGGAGCCAGCCGAGGGTTGGGGTTGGTCTCTTCTCCCAAGGAAGAAGGGACAGGAGGAGAGGCAGTGGCCTCCAGGTAGCCCAGGGGAGGTTTAGGCTGAACCTGGTGGGGTGAACAAAGTCCCTGCTCTCTTTAGGAGTTTTAGAGGTGTTAAAGCTGCAGCATGGCTGGGGTGCAGCAGCCAGCTTCACCCAGGGGGGTGGCTGTCTGTGCTGCACAGGCCAGCTGCTGATCCTGGTACAGAGCAGGAGGGCTGCTCCTGGCAGGGTCACTCAGCCCTGCAAGCAGCACAGGCACTGAGGTTGTCACCAGCATGGGCTGGAGGCACTGGGAGAAGCTCAGGCTGTGTGTGAGGAGCCTGGGCTGCAGCTCTCAGTGTGAGCAGGACCCTGACTCTGCTGGGGGCTGCTCCTGGCTCCAGCAGGCTTTACAGGCAGCCTTGCCACAGCTGAAACACTGCCCTGTGCCAGCCCTGCCTGGCTGCTCTGGCCGTGCCTGAGCCCTCCATGAAATGCTTCCTTGTTTCCCCTAAGCTGCTTTGCAGGCCTTGGGGATGGTCTCTACAGTGCACTGGTGCCAGCTGCAGGAGGTGCTTGTGGAGCAGAGCCTGTGGCTGCAGACAGCAGCCAGGCAGGGCTGCTCCAGGGCTGTGAGGAGAGCAGGAGGAGGGCAGCAGAGCTGCTCTTTCCTCACGGGTGTGACTGCAGATGCAGGGAGGGGCTGTGCAACTCCTCAGCTGTCCCTGCTCTCCCCCTGCATGGGGCTACAGCTGCAGCAGAATGCAGTCAGTACTGAGGGAGCCTGGGATTGTGGCTGTGCATCACCAGCATTGGCTTTGTGAGCTCTGCTCAGGTCTCTGGTGCCTGCTTCAGCACAGCTCTGTGTGTGCTGTTGTGCCACTGCTCAAAGCTGAGGCAAGAGGCTGCAGATCCCCCTTGTGCCTGCCTGGAGATGTTCCCTGAGCCCATTCTGAGCAGCTCTGGTATCTGATGCAGCAGCTAAAGGCTCAGCAAGCAGTGTGTGGAGTGTGGGGGTTTAACCAGCATCAGCTCTGGAAAGCAGAGCACAAATGGGGTCGTCCTGCCAGCCAGGAGCTTGGCACAGCTCTGGGCTTGGTGCTGATGGCAGGTTTCAGGAGCTGCAGCTCCTGTGGCCTGTGCTGTGGTGGCACTTCACAGGAGGTTGTGCCAGTTGGTGTCCTGGGTTTGTCCCACTGGAGGGAGAGGGGCTGGCTCGGAAGGATGCTCAGAGCAGCAGCCAGCACTTTTCTGTCCCTTCTGCCAACTCCTTGGTCTCTTGTGGAGGCTGTTACTGCCCAAAGGTGGCTGGAGCCTGTCCAGAAGAGGTGCTGGAGTCTCTCTGGGCTGCAGCCGGAGCTCAGCACAGATCTGTCCTTAATCTATAAGGGGAAGTCTAAAAATGTCAAACATCCCAAACATGCCCCCACGTCCCTGCAGCTCTGCAGCTGTCCCTGGGCTCGGCACTTCCTGCCCCCTCTGCTGGTGCTCAGCTCTGCATAGCCCTCTCCAGGCCACTGCAGGGGAGCTGCTGCCAGAGCTGGAGCCTGGCATGTCCTGGGTGTCTCAGGCTGCCCTGCTGTGCACACAGCCAGACCCCCCCCACCATGCTGTGCTCCTTGGCTCTGGCTGAGCTCCATCTGCTGTCACTCGAAGCTGCTGCTGTTGTCTCTCCGGAGCAGCAGAGGCTGCCCAGACCTCTGCCAGCCTGCTCCCTTCTGGCTGCTCTCCCAAGTCTTTGCTGCAGGAAGGACAAACTCCAGCAGCTTGCAACCTGGTTCTTGCTGGTATCTCATTTTAGCAGAGCCTGCTCAAGCTGAGTGCTGAACACTTCACTCTGCTCAGCCCAGGCTGCTGAAGGGTTTCTAGTGGTGCTGTGTGGGTGGGGAGAGTCTGGCCCAGGCTGCCCAGAGAGGTGGGAGCTGCCCCACCCTGGGTCAGGTTGTCTGGGGTCTGGGCAAGCTGCTCTAGCCAGGGATGTCCCTGCTGCCACCCTGCAGGGGGTTGCACTGGATGAATTTTGGAGGTCTTTTTCCTTCAGACCCATCCCCTGACTGGCACCTGGAGGGTGCCCTGCTGACCGAGTGCTTCCTGTTTTCTCTTCAGCGGAGCTCTCCCAAGCCATGGGCACTGCTCCAGGCCTGTCCAAGCCTTCCCCTCCTCTGCCACCGAAGCGAGGCCTCCTGCCCAGCAACCCGTCGGAGGCAGCGATGACTTCCAAACTCCCTCAGGAGAGGACGGTGCCAGGTGGCCGCCCCACACTGGTGCCCATGCACAACCCTCCTGCCTACCCCCCGCCCTCACCCTCACCGCCGCTGCCCACACACGTGCCCCCCGAGCCTCCCCGCCTGCCCCTGCCTGCCTCCACCCCTGCCTTGGACCCTCCGCGCTCCCTGGACCTGCCCAAAGAGACTCCTCCTCCTGAAGACTTCAGGTCCCTGGAAGTGTCCAAGAGGACAGCAGAGCAGGGCTTTGGGGAGCCCCAGGTGCCGGCTCGCCTGCCCCCCGTGCCGCTGCACATCCGCATCCAGCAGGCTCTCACCAGCCCCCTGCCTGCCACTCCGCCGCCCGAGGGCTCCCACCGGGCACACTCGCTGCTGTTCGAGAGCGAAGGCACTGGAGAGGACAGTGCCAGCCTGGGCAGGACCAGGTCCCTGCCTGTCACCATCGAGCTGCTCAAAGTGTGAGTTCCTGGGGGCCACCTCGCAGCGCCTGCTGCCGCCGTGCCCCTGCCGCCGTGCCCCTGCCACCACCGTGCCCCTGCTCCGTGGGGCCAAGGAGGGGCCAGGCCGGGCCAAGCCAAGCCAAGCAGGGCTGGGGTGGCCTGGGCTGGCCTCCTCTGCTGGTTCTCACAGCAGCCTGGGAACCTTCTGTCTGCTGGCTGAGTGCAGCTAAGCCTGCTCCTGGATGCAGTGGCTCAGGCACTGCTGACAACCTCCTGGCAGAGGGAGATGGCTCCCAGACTACAGACGCAGAGCAGTGCCCAGATCCTGGCCTGGTCTGGCCTGGCATTCATTGCCTCAAGACAAAACAGGTTCCTGGGTTCCCTCCATACGTGGTCTTACTTCACCTGGCATGGTGCAGAGCAGCAGTGGGCACAAGGCTGGCTGGGGTTGGAAGGGACTTGAGCCTGCAAGCCCTAAAGTTGGGGGGGAGAGGCCTGTTTGGTTCTGCCAAGAACCTGCTCCTGGCAGTTCCTGTGCCAGAGCCTGTGCTTGGCAGAGGAGGCACTGCAAGGTGCTGGGGTGGCTCTTGGGTCTCTGCTCCCTGGACTGCTTGCTGTGGGCTGAGGACAGCCGCGGTGCTGGTCCCTTGAAGGATGCTCAGAAATGTTTGACAGCTTGCTTCTCCTTAGTCCAGATGATGAGGAAGAGGAGGAGGAGGAGCAGGAGGAGGAGCAGAGCTCAGGCCCCCGTGTGTACGTTGGAGAGGTGCCAGCTGTCACTGTCATCCCCACACTGGTAGCCCAGGCCCTGCCCGAGGAGCAGGAAGGGGATGCAGGGATGAGCGACTCGGACTCGGAGGGACCCATCCTGTACAGAGACGACGAGGATGAGGAGGAAGATGAAAGCCACAACAGTAAGGCTCTGGCACTGCAGCTACTTCTGCTGCTCTGCTGTGATGCCAGCCTGTGTGAGGTCAAAGCCCTGGCCCATGCCACACCTCAGCAGCTGGCTTCTGGTCTCCTGCTGCACTCCAGGTCCTCCTCCTTGTTCTGGCAGAGGCCTTGAAGCTTGAGTTGTGCCCTCCTCTGCTGAGGTGCACTCCCCAGTTGCAGGTGGCTCCTGCCGCAGCTGGTGGGATGGCACTAGAGGGGCACGGCACAGCAGTGCTGGTTGCTGCCACCAGCTCTGGCAAGCTGAGGTGCTGAGCCTGGGGCAGACACAGCTGGCAGAGACACATGGCAGGTGCCAATCACATCCACCCCTCCCCACAGGCACCTTGGCCAACAGGGTGAAGAGGAAGGACACCCTGGCCATGAAGCTGGGCAGCACTGGCATGCTGCAGGAGGAGAAGGTGCCCTTCCCTCGCAAGAGCAGGGAGGAGTGGAACGAGATCCGGCAGCAGATCGGGACCACACTGATCAGGTGTGAGGGGGTGTGGGGGCTGCAGGGGCTGTGGGGGCTGAGCCTCCCAGCACATCCTGCGGGGAGGATGGGCAAAGTCGTTGCTGTGCTGGAATCTGGGGTCAGTTTCGGCCTCCTCGCTGTAGGAAGGACACTGAGGGGCTGGAACAGGGCCAGAGAAGGGCAAGGAAGCTGGAGAAGGGGCTGGAGAACAGGGGCTGGAGAACAGGGAGGAGCAGCTGAGGGAGCTGGGGAGGTTAAGGCTAGAGAAGAGGAGGCTGAGGGAGACCTCATTGCGCTCTGCAGCTCCCTGAGCAGAGGCTGGAGCCAGCTGGGGGTTGGTCTCTTCTGCCCAGTCTCAGGTGATAGATCAAGAGGAAAAGGCCTGGAGTTGTGCTGGGGAGGATCAGGTTGGAGTGGCCCAGTGGAGGTGTCCCTGCCCAGGCAGAGGCTCGGGGCCAGATGATCTTTAAGGTCCCTTCCAACCCAGACCATTCCATGCCCTGGGCTGATGCAGGCTCACTGCTCCAGGATCTGCCGTAGCTCCCTCAGAGCTTCTGAGAGGTCACAGCACTTCAGCCAGCCACAGAGAGCTGCTGGGGTGGAGGCGAGGGCAGGAGGAGGGAGCAGTGAGCTCCAGGAGGGTGTGGAAGAGGCTCTGCAGAGAGCTGGAGACAGCAGTTGTTGCTCCTTGCTGCTGCAGGCAGCCCTCATCTGACAGCTTTGTCACTTGTGTGCAGGAGGCTGAGCCAGAGGCCCACAGCAGAGGAGCTGGAGCAGAGGAACATCCTGCAGCGTGAGTGGGGCTGCCATGGGGGGCTGGGGCATGGAGTTTGCCTTCCATGTCTTGGCCCAGGGCTGCCTGGAGGCTGCTGCAGGACTGCCTGGGTTGTGTGGTGCTGCTCCAGAGCTTCTCCCAGCACTATGTAACCATTAAAAGTGGGCTGTGAGAGACAGGAGGCAGCAGTGTGCCCTGGTGGCCAAGAAGGCCAAAGCTGAGGAGCGTGGCCAGCAGGACAAGGGAGGTTCTCCTACTCTACTCTGCCTGGTGAGGCCAGAGCTGCAGTGTTGAGTCCAGTTCTGTTAACATGAGCAGCAGAAGAAATTTCTTTGGTGTGAAGGTGCAGAGCCATGGAGCAGGCTGCCCCTAGAGGCTGTGGAGTCTCCTCTGGAGACCTTCCAACTCTCCCTGGCCATTGTGCCCTGCTGGAGAAGGGGAGTTGGGCTGGGTGGGTTCCAGAGACCCCTTCCCACCCTTCCATGCTGGGCTCTGTTACACAGCAGGAGCCTGCAGAGGTGATTTTGCTTGGGCTGCACTTTGTTCTCCAGAGGTGCCAGCAGTGTCCTGCAGGCTCAAGCAGCAGCCGCTGGTGCTCAGGCCTGGAGCAGGAAGCTTTCATGTCAGGGATTGATTTATCTGTGCTGCTGGCTCTGAGCAGCAGCAGTGGCCTGGGGGCAGCAGGGTGCAGAGCAGAAGTGGTCACCTAGCCTCAGCTGTGGCTCCACCACGACCCCGGTGAGGAGGGGTTTGGGAGGGACCTCTCCTGCACAGGGCTGGAGGGATCAGCCCCTGTGATGAGGCCGTGTTGTCCCTGTGGGGGTGCTGGGTCAGAGAGGAGCTGCTGCTGTGTGCTCAGCACTGCAAGAGCTCAGCCCTGGGAGACATAGGCAGATCCCGAGCCCCTCACTGGCAGCAGATCCCTGCCCTCACAGCAGATCTCTGCTCTCCCCTTGCAGCCAAGAACGAGGCTCTGCGGCAGGCGGAGAAGAGGGAGATCAAGCGCAGGCTCACCAGAAAGGTACCGTGGGACCTCTGCTGGCAGTGCCATCTGGCAGGGCTGGGTGTGGCTCTGGGGACCCCGTGGTTGCCATGCTGTGGTGAGGTCACCAGGCTCTCGTGTAAGTGTTCCAGTGCCCTCTGCCTGTGGTGCCTGTGGTACATGGGCTGTCACCAGCGGGGAGCCCTTGGCACCACAGCCACACTTGTCAGTGAGGGATCATAGCTGGCACCAAGGGTGGCAAGGTGGGCAAGGACCCAACCTGGCCCCTGGCGCTGGAGAGGTCTGCTGGAGCTGGCCAGCCTGGTGCTATGAGGACCTTGTGTGGCCGCAGCTTCTGCACCAGGCTGCCCAGAGCCCAGTCCTGAGCTGCCAGCCAGGTGGAGAGGCTGAGCAGGGCAGCAGCTGCTCTATGCTGTGGGTGTGCAGTTTGAGAGGTGCCACTGCTGACGTGGGCAATGGCCCTGGCTTAGGAGTGTCACTTGGGGGGCTCCCCTGTGTAGTTTCCAGACCCCTCAGTGCCTTCCTTGGCCATGTAGCCTGCTGGGGTCACCCTGCTGAGAGGCATCCCCTGCCCCTGTGGGCTGCCAGCAGCACCTGGCAGTGTCTGTGGCACAGGGAGCTGAGCTCAGCTCTGCTGGGGAGCTCAGCTCTGCTGGGGGGTTCTTCCTGGGCAAGGCCCAAAGTGACGGTGCTGTGCCCCTGCCGTGCAGCTGAGCCAGCGGCCGACGGTGGCGGAGCTGCAGGCGCTGAAGATCCTGCGGTTCAACGAGTACGTGGAGGTGACGGACGCGCAGGACTACGACCGCCGCGCCGACAAGCCCTGGACCAAGCTGACACCAGCCGACAAGGTGACAATGCTGGCCTGGCACTGGGCAAAGGGAGGGAGCTGGCCTGGGCTGTCCTGTGCCTGCAGGCGTGAGCAGAGACCTGCTCTGCTCCTTCTGCTCCCTCGCTGCCACCCTTCACCCGCCTGTGCTGTACCCAGCCCTGCCCCTGCCTGGTGCTGTGCGTGCATGGAAGGACAGAATGGGTTGGGCGGGAAGGGGCCTTGAAGAGTTCCAACCTCTGCCAGCCCAGCTTGCTCCAGGCCTCATCCAGCCTGGCCCTGAGTGCTGCCAGGCTCAGAGCCTTCTCTGGGCAGCCTGTCCCAGTGCCTTGTCACCCACCTGGGAGGGAATTTCTTACTCATGTCTCCTCTCAATTCAGCTTCTCCCAGTTTGAAGCCAACATCCCCTGTCCTGTCACTCTCCTTCAAATCCTGGGAGGCTGCTCTGAGGTCTCCCTGGAGACTTCTACACGCTGAAGTGGGCACAGGCTGCATGGCAGCATGGCCTCAGCTCAGTGACAGCAGAGAGTGGGAGGTGCAGGGCCCTGGGCAATGCCACTGCCTGTGGGTTGGGGCAGGCCTGGACAAGGAGCCCACCTCGCCGCTATCTGTACTGCCTTCCCTGGCACCTGAGGGGACATCAGCCCTTTGGTGTGGAGAAGGTGGTGAAGAGGAAGCTCAGCCTGGTGTGAATGGGCTGCAAAAGCTGGGCCGGCTGCTTGCCATCTGAGCTGTTGTCCTCCACAAAGGAGCTGAGAGCCCTGCATACCACGGGCATACCAAAGCACCGAGGGGTGGTGTAAGATGAGCCCTGAGTAGGGGGTGGAGGCCTGAAATGTCCTGGAATGGCAGAACCCTGTGGTCCTCGGTGTGGGCCTTAGAGCAGATGAGGCAGATCTGCCCCTCTTTGCAGGCTGCCATCCGGAAGGAGCTGAATGAGTTCAAGAGCTGTGAAATGGAAGTGCATGAGGACAGCAAACAGTTCACCAGGTGAGCCTGAGCCTCCTTGGCAGAGCCCTGCTGAGGGGGACCCTCACAGCCCCGGGGGCCTCCTGTCCCTGCCTGCACTAGGGGAGCAGCAGACTTGAGGGGAACTGGAGCCTTAGTCCTGGAAACTCGGCATGCCCAGGGATGGGTTTGTGACCAGGGACTGCTTTAGGTGCACCTGCGACCTCGAAGCTGAGGTGATGTGTCTGGGACTGCAGACAGGATGCCAAGCTCCTGGGTAATTAGCTCAGATGTTAATTATCTATGACGTGGATCATGGCCCAGGTGATGGTTTCCCTTCAGCAGCTGCTCTGCCTGGCTGAGTGCTTCTAAGAGTCGTTTAGCTTGGCAGAGCCCTTGTGCAGAGCAGAAGAGCTTTTGGAGGCAGAGGTGAAGCCATTTGATGCTAGCAGCTCTACTGGGGGCTGAGAGTTAGACCTCATTTTACCTTTGTTTTCTGCCACCTCCAGTGTCTTGGTAACCATTGAACCTGAGCTGCAAGGCTGGCACTTAGATTTTTCCCTTGGCTTTTAGGTACCATCGACCATAATGCAACCTGAGGGGACTGGAGGTTCTCCGCATCCCTCTCCCAGGCAATACAGCAAGGCTGAGCCCTCTGCTCTTCCAAGATTTGCCTTCAAAACATATCCAGAAAAGGGCTTTTGGCCAGGGAAGGGCAATCCTGTCCGAATGTAGCATCTCACTGGAACAAACACTTTTTGAGTGGCACCAGGCCGGGACTGACACTGCGTCTGGCACAGCTCTGCTCCGCACCCTGCCAGGAGCCCCTCCAGGAGGGGACAGCCTGGGACTCCCCAAGCACCCAGCCCAGCTCTTGGCTGTACCAGTTCCTTCTGGGGAAGCGACTTCTTCATCTCCTCCTCCTCAAAGGGAGAGGGCTCAAAAGAAAAGAACAAGGCAGCTCCAGCGTGGGGAAGCTGAGGAGTGGCTGTGCTGGGAAGCAGCCTGCGCTCGGCAGCACAGAGCCTGGCAGCCACCAGCCTGGCACTCGGGGCTGCCTGGGCTTTGCTCATGTCCTCCGTGTCCTGCATCACTACTGACCAATGGTTTGTCGTCCTGGAAGGGAACTGTACAGAAACCAACAAATGCTGCATCCTTTTGTGAAACACAACCCAGGGCACAGCCCAACTGTGCAGAGCATTCCCTGGCCACTGGCACTGTGACGGACCCAGGGGCACCCAGTGTGGAAGAACACAGCCAGGAACAGTGCCTGCTGCCTTTGAGCAGCTTTCTGGCTGGGGAAGCCCTGAGCAGTGAATTCTTTCTATTGTGGCTTCCTCTCAGATGTTTTTTACTCTCCCAAATCAGTGTCAACCTTGCCTTTGCTCGTTTTTATAGCTAAACCTACTGGAAACTTGAGAATTTCACTGTGTGGGTGGCAAGGAGGGGAAGAGAAGGTTTGAAAAGTGACCTTAAAAAGATGCTCTTCTGAGAGTGCTCTCATATTGGTTCTTCCTAAGTGGGGGGGTGGTGGTGGGGTAAAAAACGACTCTGGCCACAGCACAAGCCCCAGCCCCTGTGTGATGTGCCACTGAGCGTGAAGCAGAACAAGGGTGGAGAGGAGGATTTGCCTTGTTCACAAACCTGCCTCCTCTGGGGCTCTGCCACTGGGCCTGAGGCCCCGTGCCAACGCCGAGGCCCAGCGCCCCCGGCTCCAACCCCCCTCTCCGGGCTGCCCCNTTTAATTATTGAATAAAAGTATTTTAGGATTTTTTTCTACCTACGGCTTTAGTGCTGCTTTAAACGCCTAGGTGGGGGTGAATGGTGGTGGGGAGGGAGCGGAGAGCCACAAGACGGCGGCCGGCGCAAGGCAGCGACTGCCCTGCC